>JBBBDQ010000398.1:5110000-5187500 GCA_037127315.1 Ascarosepion bandense
GTCGATTTGTCAGGTAAATGATTTCTTGATGTTATGGATTTGGGAGAGGCGTCCCCAGCGTATAGCACCTTTGGAAAGTGCTTGAAAACAAAGATGTGTGATAGATAGATAGATAGATAGATAGATAGATAGATAGATAGATAGATAGATAGATAGATAGATAGATAGATAGGTAGATAGATAGATATGAGAAATTGATATGTGAGAGATTGATAGATAGATAAATAGCAATAGAATATCATATTATAGATAGATAGATAGATAGATAGATAGATAGATAGATAGATAGATAAGAAGAAACTGAGATAGATAGATAGATAGATAGATAGATAGATAGATAGATAGATAGATAGATAGATAGATAATTTGAGTTAAAACTATATATAAAAGTTGAATTTGTTACTTTAATAAATATTTTTTTCATAGCAATCTCTTTCAACGTATCTAAATTTTTATGGTTACAATCTCAATTCAGCGATATCAATGTTTTACAATTCAAAATAAACATGAGTTCTGAGTTCACTCGTATTCAAACTGATTGTCGTTGTGGCCGAAACCAGTTGAAGTGATAACGCAGTGTTCTTGGTGTTTCATTATGTGGTACGTTTGGGATTTGGACACCCTCTATCAAGATGATCGACATTTATCTCACCAGTTGTTACCAGTTTTGTGCGATAAAATCATCTTTTTGTTGTCCCCATAAGGAAACACCTATTGTCATGATATCTGATGAATAAATTGGGTTCTGATCTGTTTCTTCCGCTCCATCTTGATCTCCAATGTAAGCAATGGTGCATCGCGTTAGTGGATCTGTTTGAAAGTCATTCGAAATCGTCTTTTCACTTCAGATATCTTCTCCAGTAGCACCTTTAGGATGAATATTCTCTTTTCAAGCATTTTTATTATCGTTTCTTCCATTATTTATGATCGATTACACATGAAAAATAGTTATTGTCGTGTCAGGTGTAAAAGTCTGCATACATTCTTTTTTAAAGTTACCCTGTAGAACTCTTTCATGCATCAATAAATACGAGCACATTGATTATGAGATGGCAAAAAAAAAGAAATAAAGAAGTAAAGAAAGAGAAAGAAACAAATACAAAAAGAAAAGATAAATGAGTAACGAAGAAGAAATGACAGAAAGACAGAGAGAAAGAACGAAGAAATAAAGATAAAAGAAAGCAATACAGAATAAGAGAACAATGAAAGAAAGAAGCAAAAGAAGAAAAAAAACGCATGAAGAAAGAAAAATGCAGGTAGAAAGACAGACAGAAAGATGGCGAGAAAGATAGAGAGAAAGAATGAAGGAAATACATTCACAAGAATAACAATAAAGAAAGAAAAAAATTAAAAGTTAGAGAGAGAGAAATTTAAAAAGAATTAAAATTGAAACAAAAACAAAATATAGAATGAAACAAAAAACGAATAAAGGAAAACAGAAAGAGAAAAGAATAACAGAAAATGAAAAAGAAAATCTGAAAGAGATACGAAAAGAAAGAAGGAAGAAAGAAAGACAAAAATAATATGAAAACATGAAAACAAAACAATACAATGAAAAGGAACAAAGAAAAAATAAAGATAAAATAATCAGATGAACGAATAAATATGAAACAGATAGCTATATGTAGAGAGACCGACATAGATTTGTAAACAGTTCGATCGAGAAAGAAAAGAGAGTTAGAAAATTTCATATTTATTTATCGCCATTAATTAAAAAAGAAATGGAAACAAACATTACCGGCAACATTCCCTTCGTAAACAAAATAAACGCGAAAATAATCAACAAGAAAAAAAAACTATCAGAAAAGAAAAAAAAATTGAAGCCAGAAGCAACGGAAAATTTTACGAATAAACAAACATGGCTTTCCTTTAAACAATCAGAATCATTTTCCGTTTACTTGCTCAATGTAAATATTAAATTTTCCTTAAGAGAAAAAGGTTTCTTTTTTCAAATATCGATATGACAGACAAGTAAACATATCTAAGTTTGAGCAAATTTATATTTTGAAAGATGAGAGAATAAATATAAGAAAATACCATTTTCAAATTAACTCTTTTATTAGGATAGAAGTCGAAAAACATACGCCTATTTTTAAAACAACTATATATATATATATATATATATATATATAGATATATATAAAACTTTTTGACGGGATATTTTATCCGCAATTACTTGTTTTAACGCGTGAAAATTTATCTGTTTGATATTTTGAGAAATCCTAATTCTTAAGTTAATGATTGAGTAAGCTATTGGTGAGTTCCACAACAAAAAAATTTCCGTAAAATTCCCAGATCGTGTGATTAAATATTTGAGCTTAATTACTTTAACAAAATATGGCATTAACAATGAAAAATATAAACGCTGGTCGTTATTTTAAAGGTGGGTGCAAATGAAGAAATTTGACATTGACAATTTTCTTTAATTTCACTGAAAAAGCTGTGAAATATTCTTTATTTCTTTCTTACTTTTCTTCATTTTCTTAAAATTCTATTCTTTCACGTTACGTCTCTCAGAATATGATGTCATTCAAATACAGATGGATGCCTATCAAACTTTATTCATGACCTACTCGTTGATTATACAAACATAATAGCATAATCGAAATGAAAGAAAGGCTAAAAAGGCACGCATTATTAATTCTTAAAAAGTCACCGCTGAACAATACCTACTAAGAACACGGCAACAAAGTGGTGACCATTTAAAAAAAAAACAGTCTTTAACCCAAAATATATACAAAGAATATTGACCAAATTACATAAGATGGAACAATCAAAAGTACTTAAGCACAAACATAGCCACCACCATGTTGTTTACAGATACTTTGTCCATAATGTCGGTTTTCATATTGAATATCTCATTGGAAAATTGAAAAAAAATTTAAAATATGAAACATACAGCCTTTGCTGTTTAATTTAACACTATTTGTTTGGATGGATACTTGGGCCCAAAAACTACCACTGAGATATATTCACACACAAATATTATATATATATATATATATATATATATATATATATATATATATATATACCGAGTGAATAAGAAAGGAACAAAAATTTACAACGTTCGAAAAAATTAATTTAAAACAGTGCCCGATATACAATATAGAGCTGTGGATATTTATTATAAATTATAGTTTAGAACATGTACAAATTATTAAATTCTAAACTATATTTTATAATATATATATATATATATATATATATATATATATATAATTTACGCTCTTTCCCATCGATTGAGGACTCTGGTAAATGGTAAATTTTAAAAAAGTGTAGCTAGTCACCCCTACGTTTTAGTATCATTATCCTGCAATGGATTGACTACTGACTGTTGTCTATATTGTGTATATAACACGTAAAATTTTGCCTTCCTCCACCGTGCACTACTAGCGTAGATATAGAATCTCTAAACTGATGTCAAATCGGCCGGTTTTCAATCCTGGCTGGAAGCAGTCGGATGACTAACCGTAATGATGATCTGCGATACGATGAAACGGGACTGTAAATTGCTGCTTATATATATATATATATATATATATATATATATATATATATAATCATCCGCAGAGAGATTAAATGTAAATATTTATTTTATTTGTCTGGGAGATGCAATCTCAAGAGTGGACATAAAAATTCTTAGGTAATTTAATATAAAGAAATTAATATAGAGAAATCTATAAAGTCCACTGTTGAAGTCAATAATTAAGTTATGTTTTCAGCTTTATATATTAAATCCCTTTCATTCACTTACACGCAAATATCCTTGGGAAAGGTATTAATCAGTCTCTTCCGTCAAGGACAGATTGTGTTCTATACAATTGACTGGAAACCAGTCTACCACAGGAAATAATGGCAATCTACTGCGGGATAATTTTCTGCCCAGTCAGTCATGTCCCATTCAAGACATGATCGACTAAGTTTGTATCATGTATGCCATCTAACTGGCTGACTGATATTAAATGATAACCCGTAGGTATTTGTTTGGATCATTGTTTGATATGTACCGATGTTTTATATATATATATATATATATATATATATATATTGTATATTGAGGCAGCAGATAATTTTCTGCGCATATACTGTTGAATATAACAGACAATGAATATCTGTTATGTTTAATCAGGAGCCGTTCTAAACATCGTATTTTGGCCTTAATTTCAGGTGAAAATATAGTAAAGATTCTCCAACATTTGGGTGATTTTTTTGTTAAGTCGGTTCTAAGCTTCTGTATCACCTGAGCTATCTTCAGAGAGGTTACAAGGACGTTAACATAAAAACATCCAGCGACGATTTTATCATGTGATGACATAAAACTTTGCGAAGCCTCAATGACAGTTACCAAAAATAGCAAACGCTGTTCGTAAATATGCAATGCGGTTCTATGACGTCACACCGCGTGAGAGCTCGAAATGATAAGAGAACCATATATTTAAATGCAATGTAATGCGTTATGACCACATTTACACGTGATTTTATTAAATATGTCTTGTTTGGATTTAATGTAGATGGCCTCCAATATCTGAAGGTTTTTCTACTGTGTGTATGAGTGAGGATTATTGTATTGATGACTAAAATCTGTCTGATATTAGCTACATAACTATGTTTTTCTAAGAAATGTGGTTTAATTGTACTCTGATCAGAAAGGTGACAGGTAATTCTACAGGAGACGGTGGTTGTAGTAAAACCAATATATGAAGTGGGTTTATTATTAGTACCAGAGATACAATCTCTGGACGGGCATATAGATTGATACACTATATTGGTTTTCTGTAGAGGATTTTGGTGAGTGCTTGTAGGGTTATTAGAGATTATGAGGTCAATTTTTTTGAATTTTTATCGTATATGATAAGCTTAATTTTATTATTATTATTATTTATTGATTTAACATTTCTACGTGTTACGTTTTTGAGAGTTTTTCATCTTGTTTGTAATTATGTATTTCGTTGCAATAGTATACGTTAATAGTGTTATGTATATTTTAATGTACACCATTATTATTAATATTATCAGTATGGTTAAAGCTAATATATATTGTTAAAATATATAATGTATAATATATATATATATGTTGTACTAAGGTTGTAGTTTGTACATTTTCTAAAGTATGACTGTACATTTTGGTTCGACATTGAAAGAACAATGTCTCGTCAGGTATTTAATAATGATGGTAAACGATTTTTTTCAATGTAGAAACAAAATGTACAATTTTATAGTAGTTTGTAGTTTGTACATGTTCGAAAGTATAATTTATAACAAATATCCACTGCTCAATTTTTATATTGAACTCTATTTTAAGTTAATTTTTTGAGCTTTGCAATTATTTTCTTAGCTCCTTATTCTTATATATATATATATATATATATATATATATATATATATATATATATATATATATATACTGATTTTAGTTCAGTTTCATAACAAAATGTATCATATGTTCGTATGTTCGAATGAGATTATCTTTTTTAATAATAGTAATTTCTTGCATTCACTTAAACGCAAATAGCCTTGGGAAAGTTATTAATCCGTCTCTTTCCTCCAGGAGAGATTGTGTTCTATAGGATTGGTTGGCAACCAGTCTACCGCAGGAAATAATTCCAACTTACTGCGGGATAACCATGTCTCTTTCGGAGTAACTTACTGGTAGTTTGTGTTCAATTTCTCGAATTGGATCATATCGATGCTGAAGTCGACTCGTCTCTGCTTTTGGGAGAAAAGAAATCACCTTTTACGCCATCTCTTTCGGCTTTTATATTTTGGGAGAGGCGTTTAAAATACATCCAGAAATTATGGAGCACTAATTATTTTCATTGTTCAGGAAATTAGATTATTTGTCACGTGACATCGTTTCTACTCCTACGAATAGCTACTATGTAAAAAAACAAAAAACAAAAACGGATGAGGTGTTAAATTTAAATCAATTAGAAAATGTAAATATTTTGAGTAACGTACCTACACGTTGAATAAAAATATTTGAGGTAATATTATCAATAATGATACTTTTAATAAAATAAACCCATATCAAACATGGCGTCGAATGATTGGACAAAATAAAATGTAAAATGATATATTTAGAATTTCTCTTTTGCCAACCATCTTAATTTGATTTTGAAAAACATTTTCATGTTTAATTTTTTGCAATGATTCTCCAGTATCTCGTTATTTTTATCATAAGCTTTCATGTCGACATAACCTACGTGCATTAAAATATATATATTTTGAAATCGGCAAAAAGACTGCCCTATATGACAGTAAAACACACGAACGGTCATATTAATTGCTTTTCTTATTTTAGCAGCGTATATTCGAGAAAAAAAATTAGTGGATATTGGCATAATATCTAACGTAAACCATCAGTGCATTAAAAATATTACGAATGTGATTTACTTTATATAAAAAAATAAGCTGAAAAACTATTGATAAAAACAAAATTCAGTCAGTTAAGTGCCATACGTGATACACTCTTGGGCTATCATGTCTCGAAAGAGACATGACTGACTTGGCAGAAGATTATCACGCAGTAGGTTGCCATTACATCTGCGGTAGACTGGCTGCAGACCAAGACTATAGAACCTAATCTGTCCTGTTATTTAACCCATAACTGGAGGGAAGAGTCGGATTAATACCTTTCCCAACGGTATTTGCGCGAAAGTGAATACAAGGAATTCAACTGGAATTTGAACTCGGCTCTCCGATTTCTCATTCCGAGCCGATATCCACTGCACCACAACGCACATCCTACGAAACAAAATTATGAAATATTCCGTGTAATTATAGTAAGAAGATTTGAAAGCAGAAACAAAACTGATAATGTTTTTAAAAAAGCAGGATACTTTTATAGCTGAAAATAAACCAAGATAAAGTTTCAAAAAGATCGCTTGTTATTTTCAGTTACTTTTCTTTCTGCTGTAGTTTCCAGGAGATTAACGACAAATATGAATATAGAACACAGAATACGTTAGGGGTAGTTTTTCTTAATACCACATGTTGCTACGAAACCAAAGCAGTAGCCCCATACATCGAACTCAGAATTTAGGAAGTGGGCGTTAGGCAAACGTCGTTCTCTGGGATAAATAAAAGATAGCAATTTCATTTCGGCGGCGTTAAAATTACTGATCATTTATTGACCCAGTTAAAAATTGACCATTAATCTTTTTCGAGAGCGACTGGCAAGTTTATTGTGGCAAGCTTATCTGACATTATTTAAACGTAATATTCCCCGGAAAAGGATATATATATATACAAAAATCTAAAGTGAGCCAAAACCTACCGCGGTTTCACACTACGGATCGTCAGGGCAAAGGCTTGTAACGGAAATAGGTTCTGTTTGTTAGTGGTTTTTTGAAGGTTTATTTTAGTATAAATTTACGGCCTACATACTTACAGAGTCTATTTAGTTATCATATATATATATATATATATATATATATATATATATATATATATATATATACTATTTGAAGTATCTAAGCGGTTTTGGCAAATGTAACCGGGTAGGACAATCTAATAAGTAGCCGTAATAGACCGGTACTCGTCGTATTCGTATGCAGTATGCTAAGATGTAGGCGTAGTTTATAGACCTAGACCTATAGACGTAGACCTATTCCCGTCTTCGCCTCAGTCTGTATTTAAGCCTGTCACCAGTCAATCATATTACTGTGAGGAGGAACCCAGGGGTATGCATATTCATTACATCACATATTAATTACCTCAAAACGGTAGTAACTGTTGGGCTAAAAGCATAAATACCTAGTTGAGAACTGATGACACCAGGAAGGTCGTTGATGAAAATAATAAAGAACAAAGATCCAAGGATATAGTCCTGGGGGAACCCAGAATTAATTCGAAAAAATATACACACATGAGAGATTGATTTGCAATTTCAGCGCTTTCCATTTGTGGTACAGGAAACAAATTTAGATGCGAGGATAAAACTGATAATTTGAACTAACCGTGAGTGCATGTCAGATACATTTTCAAAGATAATAGAGTTGACAAAAACAATGGGATTCTGTGACAGTTCCAGGTCGATCCTTCATAATGTTCACCAAATTTAATGTAACAATTGTGCGTTGTGGTGCAGTGGATATCGGCTAGGAACGAGAATTTGGCCACTCGAGTTCGAATCCAGTAGAATTTGTTGCATTTATTTACGTGAAAATACCCTTGGGAAAGGTATAATTCCATCGCTCCTCTTTCCAATCTATGGATTAAATAGCAGAACAGGTTCTATCACCTTGGTAGGTAACTAGTCTACCACAGAAAGTAATGGCAAACTACTGCTTGAAAATCCTCTGTCCGTAATCATGTATCTTTAAAAAACATGATCGCACTAACGTGTATATTGATAAACAAAAGTTGTATCTCAGTGAATCTAAAGTTATCTTTACAAGCAAGAGTGACTGAAGAATTTAAGACCGACTCTTTCTCGAAATATACGAGCCAACATTGCGTATATTTTAACTAGGCTTTAGACATTTTCTCTTGCAAACTAATTGAGTCAGGTCCTAGGTTAATTTCCCATACGGAGATGATGTCGAGCTAAATTAAGTTTTACCAGCGATTCCTAAATGTGTGGGAAGGCCAATTTCAGACAGTAATTTTATCACCATATGCCAGCTGATATTTTCTCTTTATTTTGTTTGAATATCTGAAATGAAAGATTGTCATAAAACAATATATACATTTGAGGTTTTTTTTTAATACAAGGTTATTTTTACATTGTTCTTTGTTTGGTTCCAACAGAATATTTCGACGATATATTTGTCATCAGTGAAACTTTAGAACACTTTTAGATATGTACAAAATTATATCCGTATTTATAAATATAAAAAGAAATCCTTTCAAGATACCTAGAATTTGTTATTCAAGAATATACGTGTTCAATTTAAGCTCAAACAAGACTATAATCCTGCTAAGTCGCAAGAGGATATAATGAATGTAAACGAATGAAAAGATTTTAGTAAGGTAGATGAAAAAGATGAAATTGAAAATGAGATCCACAGGTGGGAAGTTTGAGTGAAGAAACTGTTAGAGTAGAAGTGGCGGTTGCATTTAACAGACCGACTTACCAATTTAGTAGTGCAATGAAATTCATGCATTTTGTTAAGAATCTTTGGATATATAACGGGATCACCAGAAGAGAAATTAAAATAATATTCAATGTATATTGAATCCATAGCAAAATCTACTGCTAAGAAGATTGGGTCACTATGTCGATCCAGGATGTTTTTTCCACCTGAATCCATCCTGCATATACACAAGTCAACCATCCGTCCGTGCATGAAGTACTGCTGCCATTTATGGTCAGGTGCCCCTGCCGTTCACCTCAGTGTTCTTGACAAGCTCCAAAGGAGAGTCTGTAATGTGATAGGTACTGATCTGGCGACTCGACTGCAGCCACTTCCCCATCGTCGAAATGTGGCCTCCCTTTGTCTGTTCTATAAATATTTTCATGGCTTCTGCTCAGACGAACTAAAGTCACTGATGCCTCCTCAACAGGTGTTTACTCGTGCAACCAGACTGGCAACTGGGTCCCACCCATTCACAGTCAGGTTAACCAAATGCTGACGACAATTCTACTCCTGCAGCTTCCTCTCTCGCACTTCCCGCCTGTGGAACTCGCTCCCGTATTCTTGTTTTCCTGACGGCTACAACCTCCAGAAATTTAAATGCAAAGTCAATACTCATCTACTAACCACTGGACTCTAGCTCTCTCCCCTCCCCTGTATAACCTTCCCTTTCTATCCACCTATGTATCTGTCATCGCACCTGCTTTCTCAGCTTTCTATTGTTCCTTTCTAACTAGTTTGTACTCCTCACTCATTTCTAATTAATATTTTTACATTTATGTAACCCCCTGCACATCAGTGGCGTTTCCGCCTTGCTCGGGGTGAAATGATTAAAAAAAATATATGAATGGTAGATTTATAAATGTGCATGATTGATTCTGTTATGAAAGAATTGTCTGGAACGACGCAGTGAAACAACCGTTTTCGGAGTAGACTTCACGATCGATTCAATAGAGTGACTTCTCTTTATGTCAGGGAAAACATTAACCTGAATAAGACGTAAACGTAAATTATAATTTAGAGTAGGGGTCACATGATATCCTGAATCTATAGGAATTAAATATTGCATATATTTTTCTACCAATAACATTTCATCAGAATATGTGTTGGATAAACAATATTTACTAGGAAAAATACTGCCAAAGTACTTACGGACGTAGTTAAAACCTGCTTACTTCCCCTCTACCGCAAATTAGAACAAATATTTTTTGCGAGCCAGTGTGAAATTATTTTCTAACCAAGGAAAACCATGTATTAAAAAAGTTCACTCTTTTATGTAGAATTAGAATCTAAATCCACTGATGGATATAAAATTTGAAGCATACTACGTCTCGGAGTTCAAAAACAATGTGATCTAGCACACACAAAAATACACAGACATACACACAATGCTAGAAAGACAGTAAGCAACAGCCTGCTAAGGCCACGACTACGCACACAATAGAAGTAATTAACCAGCAACCACCTAATAAGCCTTTGTCTGTGAACCCACAAACTCACACATTACTCTAACGTCATAATAGTAAGTCTACCCACACATTTCACATCTCACTATGAACACTTAATTATTTGATGAAACAAACGTCGCTGCAAGAATGATTAATATTTTATCGTGACATATGAATGTTATTTCAACTGGCTTTCTGCTTCTACTTTTAATTTCAGAAGATAAACTTTTGTGTTTAATTTAAAATAAGTGTTGTTGATCCTACATATTTGGAATCCCGATACTTAGAATGCAACAAAGATTTTGGTAAAGGGATCCGAACTCTGGTGACCAACGGCGATTAAAAAAATAATTCCCCCAACAAATCTCTTAACCCATTAGTATTGTAGGTGCACCGTCTATACTGCAAATCGCGCAGGGCAAGATACTCTGACGGTGCCTATTTCTCTTTAGCCTGTTTCAGAATTCAGAGATTCCTTCTACAAGTAAAGTTAAATAAATATGGAATGGCTGAATTATTGTTAAAATTTTAATTGTTCTTTCACGCAGAAACTCTTAAAATGATAGGCTAATCCTATGAGCAGAATGTGCTTAGTTATGTATATATATAGCCGCTGAAACGTTGTGTTCTTTTCGTAGCCACGCCATTGGATAAAAGCTAAAATTTATTTCATATATCAATGATTATTCAGGTTTAATTACCAATATCAGTGATTATTCCATCATATAATACCATATAACCCACTATAAACTGTTGTGTATTTTGTTTGCTAACTTTGTTATTTGAGTGTTATCCAGAACATTTCGACGGTTTAAAGATATTTAAAAAAAATACTTTATGCCTTTATCATATATTTGATATTCAGTCAGTCAGTTAAGTGCCATACGTGATACACGCTCGGGCGATCATGTCTCGAAAAAGATATGACTGACCGGGCAGATTATTCCGCAGTACGTTGCCATTGCTTTCTGCTGTAGACTGGTTGCCAGCCAAGGCTATAGAACCCAATCTGTCCTTTTATTTGATCCATAATTGGAGGGAAGAGACGGATTAATACCTTTCCTAGTGGTATTTGTGCGTAAGTGGATTTAACGAATTCAACTGGAATTCGAAATCGGCACCCCGATTTCTCGTTCCTAGTTTATATCTACTGCACCACAACGCACATCCGATTTCACTTATTACTTTTTAAGCTCTCGCCTTGTGAATTCAATGAGGGAAAGGAAGCCTCTCCGTTATGGAAAAATGAAGACAAAAAGTGCGCATTTATTTACCAAAACGACTGATTCATTTACAAAGTGCAAGAGAAACAAAGTACCCGGCCGATTTCAAATCACATCTTGCTGAGTACCCTGGAAATTGGAGGAGCTTGTCTCACTTGTTTGGTTTATGTTGCCGCCAATAAATTTCTAAATTCACAGCCATGCCTCAATCAGCAACAATTTAAATTAATTTTCAACAGATTGAATTCATCTCCAAGACGCAAGATCGAAAAAGTATCTATGTGAAATTTAATTATATCCAAGGCAAAGGTTGTGATACACGGTGAGTTTGGTTCCCGAAAAATTGCGTACCAAAACATGTGTTTCCGTAGACATATGCATTTCTGGATAATTGGGTACTTTTTTTTTTATAAACGTTTCACCCCGAACACGGCATGTCACTGCCACTACTGTGCAGGGGGCTACGTAGAGTGGAGAAAGGCTGATTAAATATAGGAAATGACAGAGGGTGGGTGATAGGCGGGTAAAGATGCCGAGAATGAGGGTTGGGTAGATGAGAGTGTTGTGAGAATAGTTGGGAGTTAGTGTGATAGGAGGTGTCTATTGACCCTACATTTAAACACCTGGAGATTGTAACTGTCGGGAAAGCAGACTTGTGGAAGGGAGTTCCACAGGCGGGAAGCGCGAGAAAAGAAGCTTTTGGAGTAGAATTTACGGTTACATCGTATTTGTTTAACTGTAAAAGGGTGGGACCTAGTTGCTAATCTAGTATCTCGTGTAAATTCGTGCTTAGGCGGCACCAGTGATCTAAGCTCATCGGAGCAGAAGCCATGAAAGTACTTGTAGAAGAGGCACAGGGAAGCCACATCACGCCGGTGTGAGAGCGGCTGCAGCTGGTCTGCCAAGTCAGTATCAACCACGTTACAGATCCTCCTTTGTATTTTGTCAAGAAGCCCAAGGAGAGCAGCAGGGGCACCCAACCAGATATGACTGCAATATTCAATACACGGGTGGATGGTAGATTTGTATATGTGCAGAATAGATTCAGGTGGGAAAAATTTCCGGGCCCTGCACAGGGAGCCGACTTTCATAGCAGCAGATTTGGCAATGGATTCAATATAGTCATTCCATTTGAGGTCCGCCGAGAGTGTAAGGCCAAGGAGGCGTAGTATTTTACTCTCTTGGAGGCTAGCCTGTCCCATGCTAATGGGAGGTAGATGCGATTGTCTATGGTGATTAGTTGATAACAGCTTTGTTTTAGAGGCATTGAAATTTACCAACCATTTCCTACCCCAGGTCACTACGGATTGGAGGTCCCTTTCAAGTACGGCAGCGAGGTTCACTTTGTCGTCCAGACCTGGTTTCTGATCGATGCGCGAGTAGATTGTTGTGTCGTCGGCATACATGCCAACTTGGGATCTAATGGTGTCGGGGAGATCATTAATGTAGATCAGAAAGAGCGTGGGACCTAGGATAGAACCTTGAGGGACGCCCGCGTTCGTCTGGTAGTTTTGGGAGGTATGCCCATTTAATACCACCTTCATTGTGCGGTTAGAGAGGAAAGACTGGATGAGGTCAAACATATGTCCAGTTATCCCATAGCTCCGCAGTTTGCACAAGAGGCCAGCATGCCAGACCCTGTCGAATGCTTTGGAGATATCCAAGGCAACAGTTCGGGCTTCACCATTCTTGTCAAGTGCCTGGTATATGTACTCGTTAATGGTCTTTAGCATATCAGCAGTAGACCTGGTGAAGCGAAACCCATACTGTTTGTCAGAGAGAAGCCCGTTGGCCAAAAGATGCTGAATCACCTCGGCGTTGATAATGGCTTCGAAAACTTTGCCAAAGATTGGAAGGAGACTAATAGGACGGTAATTGGCGGGGTCTGAGGGTTCGCCAGAATTCTTAAATATAGGTACCACGCAGGAGGACTTCCAACAGGCAGGAAAGCAGGAAGCAGATAGGCAGAGGTTATAGAGTTTAGAGAGGACAGAGGAGAGTTCTGGGGCACATTTCTTCAGTACTATGACTGGGATTCTGTCACCACCACTCGCTTTGTGTGGGTCAAGTTGCGCAATTATCTTGGCGACCAGCGAGTGTGTAATGTGGACGTTATTTAGTTGAGCCTTAGTTCTGGGTGGGAAGTCTGGTGTAGGTATTCCTAACGAGTCCAGTGTCGAATTGGTTGAGAATCTACGGGCAAAGCATTCAGCCTTGTTGGCTGGGGAGGTGAGAACTTCAAATTTATTGATTATTGGGGGTATTGAAGTCTTGTTCCTGCTGAGCACGCTTTTGCAGAGACGCCAGTAATCTTTGGAGCCAAACTTAGAGGATGCTATGCGTTGCCTAATTCTGGTAGCAAACCCTCTCTTGGCTTCGTTCAGTACTTTTTTGCACTTGTTCCGTGCTGAGGTGAAAAGGCGCCTGTTTTGGTTCGACGAGCAGCTTCGATATAGCTGGAAGAAATGGTTCCGGTGGGCAATAGCTGCCGAGCAAGCAGGTTTGAACCAGGGGGACGAATTTGGTTTTATTTGGAATTTTCTGGCAGGGATAAAAGCATCGATGCCAGCCTTAACCCTTCGACAGGAAGATCAAAGACGTTGTTCCAGGGGACGTCGCAGAGTAAGTCCCTGAACGAGTCCCAGTCGGCTCTTTGGTAGCAGTATGATATTCTGCTGGTCTGGTTTTCTTGGGTAGAGTTAGTGCGGATTGATATGTTTACGGAGACTACGGCGTGGTCACTTCAAATAATATTTTTGAAGACAATTAAAAATTTAATTTAAAATATTAAAAAAAAGCAAAGATAGTAATCGCAAAAAAAGCATAGATAGTAATCGCAATTTTTAATTGTAATTTTTTTTTGTCATAAACGCAATGACAAATTAAACTGTTCAAAAATATTTCAAAAATTGAATATTATAGTAGTTTCACAAATTAATCAAAAGTCATGAATGTTGTGAGCTATGCCTTTTAAAAATTATCTTGTTTTCAGGAGTATACTTATTAAATGTGCGTTTTAGTGCATTGGATATCGGCTCGGAACGAAAAATCAGGGATCCGAGTTCGAATTCCAGCTGAATTCATTGCATTCACTTACGCGCTAATACCCTTGTGAAAGGTATTAATCCGTCTATTCCTTCCAGTTATGGGTTAAATAACAGAACAGATTGGTTTCTATAGCCTTAATCGGCAACCAGTCTCCCGCAGAAAGCAATAGCAACCTACTGCGTGATAAACTTCTGCACAGTCAGTCATGCCTCGAAAAAGACATGACCACCCAAACGTGTATCATGTATGGCATTTAACTGACTGACTTATTAAACAGTCTCATGATTCTCTTACTTGCAGTTTTATCTTTGATAACAGAGTTGTTGTGTTAAATATCATTTTGCTTTTTCAGAATAAATAAAAGTTGATTTGCAATTATCAATTCCTAAGCAAATGTAGTAAATTTTAACAAATTAGCAGAGGTGCGGAATTATCCAGGCACTGATTTGTCTTGGGACGCAAATGTCCTACGACTCAATTTTCCAACCACCAGTGGATGGGCATTTATTTTTGTAACGCGAAGAGAATACAGTGTAGTTAGTAATTAGCAGAGGTGTGGAATTATTCAGGCACATAATTGTCTAGGGACACAAATATCCTGGTACTCAATTGTCAGGTAGGCAATTGACCGGGTTGCAAATGTCCGTTACGCAACTGTCCGTCCACCAGTGGTTGAGCGTCTATTTTTAAAAAGTGTGTAGAAGTACATTGTAGTTAGTCATTAGAAGATGTGTGTAATTATTCAGGCGCATATTTGTCTAGAGACCCAAATGTACGCAATTGTCCGGTAAGCAACTTTCCGGTATGAAACTGTCCATCCACCAGTGGTTAAACATGTGTTTTTGTAACGCAAAGAGAAATGCAGAGTAATTCGTTAACAATGTTCTCTGCAGGAAGAATAGTAGTGGAAAAACAACTATTATTACGTTTTTTTTTATCATTTCACCCCAAGCAAGGCGGTACCGCCACTGATATGCAGGAGACTACATAAAAGAGTTAAAGTTTTAGACAGAACAAGTGTGAAGACAAAGAAGAAACATCTACAAAGGGAGAAAGACAAAGGGCACGAGAAGGATATGAACACAGGAGTGAAGACAGTTACGAAAGTAGAAAGGAAAAGAACAAGACACACGGTGTGATGTGAAAAGGGTTGGTGTTAAGTGGATAAGAAATGGGAATTGACTTTGCATTTGAATTCTTGGGGGTTATAGCTGTCAGGAAAGTAAGTATATGGAAGGGAGTTCCACAAACGAGAAACGCAAGAAAAGAATCTGGTTGAGTAGAATTGTCGCCTGCATTTGGTTGATCTAACTGTAAAAGGGTGAGTCGATCTGCCAGGTATGGGCCAATCACATTAAAGATTCTTCTTTGGAGCCTGTCGAGACCACTGAGACGAACGGCAGTGGCCCCTGACCCGATATGACACGTTAGCCTGTTAATTTCTTTACCAAATTGCAAGATGCTCGATCTACTTTAGTGATTTCAAATTTTACCTGGATAATAACGCCCAATATCCACAGAAACGTAAACCGGGTACTACAAAGATCTGTACGGTCTCTTATCGTATACGTGACTACCATCTGGTTTTCACCTTTCATCTCCAGCGGTGCCCACCAATCTTGTGTATTTATAGCTTACCTTTACGCGAAATAGTCTAGACTTCTTATTACCCACATGATTCTCTATATCAGATATACCAGGTTAGAGATTTCTCAATATTTTAAGGTTTGTTTAAATCTGTAGAAATGAATTTATCCATATGATTTATTAAATACACATATCCTACTCTATTTATTTCCAAAAATGTCAAAGTTTGTTATGTTCTCGTGAATGCACACGTGGAAGGCTGAAGAATGTATCAACCGAAACGCTGCAACAAGAACAAGTTTAGGAATTCGTTGTTAAATAATATTACTTACGTTTTCCAAACCTTTGATTGATTTGGTTTAGTTTTGTTTATTTTACGATATATCAACCCCTTGGGAGTCATTTAATGCCGAAGCTTTAGTTGGTTTGGTTTGGTTTTGAAAAAACGTTTTATAGTAAGCATTTCTTGACTTTATTTTTCTTTTAAAAACGTATTTTTGTTGGTAACATTTTTCCTTCAGAAACGTATCTTTTTGGTAACATTTTTCCTTCAAAAACCTATTTTTGTTGGTGACATTTTTCCTTTAAAATCGTTTTGTTTGTAATATTTTTCCTTCAAAAATGTTTTGTTGGTAATTTGAAGGGTTAACTATTTGCCCATAGCTGGGACTCTAACAGGTGTTACCATCGCGGGTCTGGGTGGACCTAAGAACAACAGCAATTAAGACCTGGTTCTATGCTCCTCACAACATAGAAATCAGAGCCCTTGCTGCCGGAAGCAGTTTGCCGTCATGCCCAGGACCCCAAATCTTTGAAGAATACCATCAAGAAATTGCTATTAAATAGAGACATTTGAGTCTTCGATCAAAAAATATAATTGTTCATCAAAAGCATGATATGAGAATGTCATAAGAGAGCATGTTATATCCCCAATCATCATATCGATATGTTTAGCGATCAGTGAATTAGAGAATATATAGTGGAATGAATTTACTATAAAAATACAATAAAGTACAATAAACGAACAGGATTAGAATAAATTTAGAATAGAACTGACGGTTTCATCTAGATGTTTCAACAATAAAATGATATGACGTATTTGGCAATCTAGTACTACTCTAGAATTCAGAAAAGAAGGTTCATTAGAACAATTGTTATGAACTTATTTATAGAATTTATAGATTTCCAGGGAAGTATTTATAACGGCAATAACACGAGATTGCAAATAAATTGAGTATAAAAACTTCAGACGGCTCGAGCTTGTGAAACCTATAATTTTTTTCTCAAGAATAATTACGTCTCTGGTAAAGCTAAGTCAGTGCGATCGTTAAGGTCTGTATTATCATCATGATCATGATCATCAGTATTATTATTACAAATAGAAGTAGTAGTAGTAATAGTAGTAGTAGTAGTAAACAAAATATTTGATATAATTTTTCCAATATTTTTCAACACTTAGTGAAGAGCACGATTTAGGTAAAGAAAAGCAAAAAAGAAAAGACACTGTCTGACAATGTTTCGACACCATGTCTGCCTTCTTCAAGTTATTTTCACGACAAATAACTTTTCTATAAAAATTAATAAGGTTTGTAGATTTTTAAAATGTTTTTTATATTGTATACAATTTTAATGCATAACTTGAAGACAGACATTCTGGGGAAATATTGTTGGAGATAACTTGAAATTTTCTTTTCTTAAATCAGGCACTTCTCGAAATGTTATTATTATTATTATTATTATTATTATTATTATTATTATTATTTCTATTATTATTACTATTGTTGTTGTTAATATTGTATGTAGTAATCGCTAAATGGATGTGCAGACAACGAAAGAACAGTACGAAAGTTGGTAGAGGTAAGTCATGTTCAAATCTGGTGTTGTCAGGGATTGGTGATTTTCCAAATTTGCCAAGTAAAAACGTAATTGAAAGATTTTTTTTTCTAAACTCAAACTTTTAGAGAAATATAAATAGAGCGGGTTTTCACTGTACATAGGTTACTTGTGAGGGGCATCAAGTGAGGTTTCTCTACAAGGTTAATGGTCTTAGAGATTAGCTTATTAGATAAGCGATTTGCTGAATAAAGGTTTCTATTAATAATGTTGAGATTACATTTCTTAGAATTAATTATAGAAAATGAATTTTTAAAATTTTCTTTCTAGTTTAACTAAAGAGGGGAAAATAAACAGCAAGCTTGTTCGCAACAAAGTATTTTGAAAATTTCTAAAAATAATAATCAAAATAGTAAAAACTTAATATTTTGATATTAAAAATAAATACAATTTTCTACACATGAAATTTAATACAAGGTAAGGGAAAGAATTAAACAGAAAATCTTTTAAATTTTAATCCTTTCCCTTACATTGTATTATTTTTCATGTGTAGAAAATTGTATTTATTTTTAATATCAAAATATTAATTTTTTACTCTTTTGATTATTATTTTTAGAAATTTTCAAAATACTTTGTTGCGAACAAGCTTGCTGGTTATTTTCCCCTCTTTAGATAAACTAGAAAGAAAATTTTACAAATTCAGCTTCTATAATTAAAACTAAAAGTTAACTTATTTGTTTGTCAATGAATCAATCAGTTCCAATTTACTGACAAATAATACAAAAAAGATTAAGAAAATTTGTTAGCATGTTAATAGTCTCCTATAACATTGCACTAAATGGTTCTCGAAAACGAAAATATAAGCATAAAAAAATTTGATAATTCGGAGTACCTGCTATGAGATGTCAGTCCTTCGATCTGGCAGTGAATGCTGGAAAAATATTATCAAAGATCAAGAAAAACTTGAAGCAACTGAAATGTGGTTCTACAGAAGGATGCTGCGAATATCATGAATCGAGCATGTGACTAATGAAGAGATCCTAAAAATGATGGAAACAAAAAGAAAATTAATACTGAGCATCAGGAACAGACAGCTGGGGTTCCTGGGACATGCAATGAGGAAGGAGTGCTTGAAGAACCTGTCACTAAAAGGCCAGATTGAGGGAAATAGAGACAGAGGAAAGCAACGGATAACTTATTTAAAGGACTTAACCGGGTGGATGACGGAACGAGGGTTGCATGGTGTAAAAGGAGAAGGCGCGCTCAGAGCCACCAGGGATAGGGAAACGTAGAAAGCCATGATCGCCTACATCCTGAAGAGACAGGGCACATAGAACAACAAGAAGAAACTATAATTCTAA
This sequence comes from Ascarosepion bandense, assembly GCA_037127315.1. Taxonomy (NCBI): domain Eukaryota; kingdom Metazoa; phylum Mollusca; class Cephalopoda; order Sepiida; family Sepiidae; genus Ascarosepion; species Ascarosepion bandense. The sequence continues at coordinate 5,129,581 of JBBBDQ010000398.1, forward strand.
TTTGAATATCGTTATTTCGTCAAGCTTCTAAAAGAAAAATATCAAAATAAAAAAAATATTATCATAAGATCCATGAAAAACGGATGATAATAAGATATGTTCAAAACAAAAATATTATATGAATATCTTTAAACAAAGACAAGGGTAGATAAAGGGATACATTAAGAGAAACTAAGAAGCAAAACAATGCCTACATACACCGACGAATGTAGGGATGCTTAAAGCATAACTTCGAAGTGACGCTAGGCTGGAAGACATTTATGAATATAGGGATTCACTAAGGGTAGCTGAGACGTGGTCTCACAGGGCAAAACACACACTTGTTGGATATAGTGATTCTCTAAGTATAGATTAAAAATGACTCAAGACTGAAAGACACTGGCGGATACAGTGATTTTCAAAGTATAGCATAAAAATGATACTAGGGAGAAAGACACCGGTAGATATAGGCATTCTCTAAGTTTATTTTAGACATGAGACAAGACGAAGAAACACCGGTAGACGTAGAGAATATCTAAGCGTAGTTTAGACATGACAAAAGGTCAAAAGACCCCGGAAATTATAAGGATTCACTAAGCGTAGCTTGAATGTGAGAGAAGACAGAAAGACACCGGGAAACATAGGGATTCACTAAGCGTAGGTTAAACGTGAAAAAAGACAGGATGACACCGGGTGATACAGGGATTCACTAGCGTAACTGAGACGTGAGAGCAGACATAAACACACCGGGAGAGACAGGAATTCAATAAGCCTACCTTGAACGTGAGAGGCGACAGATAGACACCGGAGAAAATGTGGATTCATTAAGCGAAGCTAAGATGTGACACAAGGCTAAAAGACACAGGAGTGTATGGGAATATTCTGAGCGCAGTTTTGACATAACACAAGTGGGCGGTTGTTTTGAGGATTCTATAATTGCTTTAGGATTCTATTGTATAACTTGTAGGGGACACTAGCCCGAAATACACCGTTGTATATAGTAATGTTCTAATAGTAGCTTAGTTTTAATGCAAGGCGGTGTATATAAATATAATTGGTTTCAGCTTGATATCTAGCTGAAAGACGCTGTTATACATAGGGATTCTCAGGCCTAGCTTAGTATTCAGGAAGGCAGGATGACGCAGTAGATATAGTGAATCCCTAAGAGTAACTCAGACGTGACTCAAGTTAGAAAGAGACTCGTGGATATAGCGATTTTTAAGGGTTGCTTATACATCAAAGAAAGCAGAATGCCACAGGTGGGTATAATGATTCTCTTAGCGTATTTTAGGTAGACGCTGGCGGATATAGGGATTCTGTAAGTGTACCTTAAATGTAACATAATGCCGAAACACACTCTTGTATATAAAGATTATCTACGCCTAGCTTAGACATGAAAGAACTCAGAAAGCCTCCATTAGATATAGTGATTCTCTAAGTGTAACCTCAACGAGACACAAGACTGAAGGACACAGCTGTGTATAGGTATTCACTAAATTGGATGTGACACAGGGCCGAAAACGTTGTTGTATATTGGGATTCTCTAAGCTTAGCTTTGATGTGACATAAAGACGAAAGACAGCGGTTGACAAAGATAATCTTTAAGCGTAGATTAAATGTCACACAAGGTCGAAAGGCACCTTTAGATATAGAGTTTATCTAATCGTAACTTAGATCTGACATAAGGTGGAATACACCGGTGAATATAGGTATTCTCTAATTACAGCTTAGATTTTACACAATGTCGAAAGACGCCTGAGTATATAATAGGTTCGGCAAGAGTACCTTTAGTATTACATGAGCGATACTAGTACATATAGACATAAAAGAATTCTTGTTTAGCAGCAATGACCATCATAGGGACAATATATCATCGGTAATAAGTAGAAGTGGATGTGCGTTGTGGTTCAGTGGATATCGGCTCCGAACGAGAAATCAAGGAACCGAGTTCGAATACCAGTTAAATTCGCTGCAATCACTTACGCGTAAATACCCTTGGAAAAGGTATTAATCTGTCTCTTACCTCCAGTTATGGGTTAGATAACAGGACAGATTGGGTTCTATAGCATTGGTGGGCTACCAGTCTACCGCAGAAAGTAATGGCAACCTGCTGCGGGATAATCTACTTCCCAGTCGGTCATATCTCTTTCGAGATATGATCGCCCAAGCGTGTATCACGTACTACACTTAACTGACTGAATAAGTATATATCTCATATCAGCCACTGCAAGTCTACCTAGTGATTACCAAATCATAATATCAGAAACATTGTCTCTGATAAATTTTCTCATATGACTCATTTACCCCGATATCGGAAATCGATACCTACGGTTTCGCTTTAATTGGAAACAACAATTGCTTTTTAGTCTTTTGTGCCAATGTCCAAAGAGTCTGAGCTCCAGGACCATTGATTAGTTTTAAAGCTTTCATTACATCTTGGTTCTCTACATATTTCTAACCCTTTGTTGCCATTTTTCTTTCTTTGCCAAGTCTCTAGGCCCTAATCCACCAGCAGTTCCATCAAATATATTGCTTGACGCCTTTCCTGCTTTCTCCTGATTTTGATAAACCCTGTAAAGGTTAGTTATAAATTATGATAATTCGGGGTAATAAACTATTATGTTACTTTGATTTTGTTAATTGTCCTCTTAATCAGCTTTAAACTAATAAAAGAGGTATATCAAAATAGAAATATAAAAGCAAAATCTATCGGAAAGAAACGCAAACATATATTTTTATTTCTGAAAGAAATAAGTTTTGACGTGTTGACTTAAACAATGGTACCATCTATGAGGGAAGTGAAACAAAAATTGGGGGCAAAGTTTTGGGACAGATTGTTTGACAGAAATGTCAAGCAGAACGTTCCAGTTGGATAGAGACTGATGGCAAAGATGGCTGAAAATAATTATGTTCTTCCTTCTATAATGGGTTGTGTTACTAGACGATGTGAGTGATCTTGGTTCTCCACGTATTTCTAATGTGAGTGATCTTGGTTCTCCACGTATTTCTAATGTGAGTGATCTTGGTTCTCCACGTATTTCTAATGTGAGCGATCTTGGTTCTCCATGTATTTCTAATGTGAGTGATCTTGGTTCTCCACGTATTTCTAATGTGAGTGATCTTGGTTCTCCACGTATTTCTAATGTGAGTGATCTTGGTTCTCCACGTATTTCTAATGTGAGTGATCTTGGTTCTCCACGTATTTCTAATGTGAGTGATCTTGGTTCTCCACGTATTTCTAATGTGAGTGATCTTGGTTCTCCACGTATTTCTAATGTGAGTGATCTTGGTTCTCCACGTATTTCTAATGTGAGTGATTTTGGTTCTGCTTACTTTCAATGTGAGTGATCTGGTTTTCAGCCCATTTCTAATGTGAGTGATCTTAGTTTCTCCACGTATTTCTAATGAGGATCTTGGTTCTCCACGTATTTCTAATGGTGAGTGATCTTGGTTCTCCACGTATTTCTAATGAGCGATCTTGGTTCTCCACGTATTTCTAATGTGAGCGATCTTGGTTCTCCACGTATTTTCAGCGGAGCGATCTTGGTTCTCCACGTATTTCTAATGTGAGCGATCTTGTCTTCCATGTATTTCTAATGTGAAAATGATCTTGGTTCTCATTTCTAATGTGAGTGATTCTTGTCTCTACGATTTACATGTGAGTGATCTTGGTTCTGTATTTCTAATGTGAGTGATCTTGGTTCTCCACGTACTTAATGAGTGATCTTGGTTTTCAATGTATTTCTAATGTGAGTGATCTTAGTTCTCCACGATTTCTAATGTGAGTGATCTTGTTCCTCTACCCATTTCTAATGCAGAGCTGGATCTTGGTTCTTAAAGTGTATTTCTAATGTGAGTGATCTTGGTTCTGCTAATTTCTATTGTGAGGATCTTGTCTTCACGTTATTTTCAATGTGATGATCTGGTTCTTCACGGCATTTCTAATGTGAGTGATCTTGTTTTCAATGTATTTAATGGAGAGTGATCTTAGTTTCATTTCTAATGTGACATCTTGGTTCTCCACGTATTTCTAACGTGAGTGATCTTGGTTTTTCAATGTATTTCTAATGGGAGGATCTTAGTTCTGCTGTGTATTTCTAGCTGTGAGTGATCTTGGTTTTCTCCATTTCAATGAGTTGATCTTGCCCATGTATTTCTAATGTGAGTATGTTGGTTCTCCACGTATTTCTAATGTGAGTGATCTTGGTTCTCTGGCTATTTCAATGAGCGATCTTGGTTCTTAGCGATTTTCAATGTGGAGGATCTTGGTTCCTCCACGTATTTCTAATGAGCGATCTTGGTTCTTCACGTATTTCTAATGTGAGTGATCTGGTTCTCCACGTATTTCTAATGTGAGCGATCTGGTTTTCCACGTACTTAACGTGGAGTGATCCGGTTTTCCACGTATTTCTAATGTGAGCGATCTTGGTTCTTCTGCTGCATTTCTACCGTGAGGATGTTGGTTTGGCCATTTCCAATGCGAGTGATCTTGTCTTCCACGTATTTAATGTGAGCCATCTTGGTTCTGCCATTTTCAATGTGAGTGATCTTGGTTTGTACGTATTTTCTAATGCGGGAGCAGATCTTGTCCTCCACGTACTTGGGGCCGTGAGCGGGATCTTGTCTTCCGCCATTTTCAATGTGAGTGATCTTGTCTCCACGTATTTCTAACGTGAGTGATCTTAACTTCAGCGCATTTCTAATGTGAGCGATCCGTCTTCAAGCGTATTTCTAATGTGAGTGATCTTGGTTCTCTCACGTATTTCTAATCTTTCTTCATTATATGCCTAAGAAATTTCAGTTGTCCTTTTTTGCTTCTGCGATTTACTCAAATATCGTTATTTTTTGTATTCCGCAGGCATTTTCAGTTAGTAAAGTGCCATTCGTTATACATACTTTGGCGATCATATTTCTAAAGAGATATGATTTACTGGGTAGAAAATTTTCCCGCAGTACGTTGCTATTACATTTTTTCGGTAGATTACAAAAACCAGTTTGTATTGCTATTTTACCAATAGCTGATGGGAAAAGAGATGGATCTATACCTTTTTCTAAGTTATTTGAGCGTAAATGAATATGACGAATTCAACTGGAATTTGATCTTGGCTCTCAGATTTCTTACAGAAATATCAGGCAGAACATTCCAGTTGGTAGAGACTGATGGCAAAGATGGCTGAAAATAATTTCCCCGTCCTTCTTCTATGTGTCGTATAACTAGATGATGTGAGTGATCTTGGTTCTCTACATATTTCTAACCCTTTGTGGTTTTTTTCTTCCTTTGCCAAGTCTCTAGGCCCTATTCCACCGGCAGTTCCATCAAATAGATTGCATGATGCCTTTCCTGCTTTCTCCTGATTTCGATAAACCCTGTAAAGTTTAGTGTTTCTAAACACTCCTCCCTTATTTTGTAACACGATAAAAGGTATTAAGCGTCACAAGGAACAGGAAAATGTGGAGCCTCACGATCGCTTACGCCCTGAAGAAACATGAGAGAAGTTTAAATATTTTAAAATATGAAGTTCTGCCTCCTGTTTTGCATTGAGCGCTTTACATTTTAGACTTTTGGTCCTTGGGATTACGGTAAACTGCATTCTTAATTGCTGTTGTTCTCAGGTCTACCCTAACCCAGAGTGGTAGCACCTGTTAGGGTCCAGCTATGGGCAAATATTAAGCCCCAAAACTGAGGTCAAAACATTATGGAAGTATAAAAGTACACCTTTATGGAAATATATACATAAAAATAGATTTTTATAGAAAAATATACATTTTGAATATTCTCAACAATATATTTTTAAAGAAAAAAATATTACCATAATACATTTTTGAAGGAAAACATTATTTTCAGAAAAGCATTTTTGAATACAAAACTAAAAGACATTTTCAGTTTTATAAAATAAAAAGAATAAAAACAGAAAATTTTCATTAAAATCTGACTAAATCAACCTTCTCACTATAACCAAACATTAAAAACAAAACTTAAAACTTCACCTTTTTGGCATTAAATAACGCACAGAGGTTTACATGCCATTAAAGAAAAGTAAAACTCAAACATTTACGACTTTCATATGAGTAGATTCTTTATGAAAACTTTGCCCAAATGACATTACTATACTGTGTAGTTGTCAAAATAAAAAATAAGCAACACGCGCCCGTAAAATTATAAATATATGTTGACAGTTTACCCATCACACCCTGAATGTGATGAGATTTTCTAGCATACACTGCAGGATTGATATTACTTATAGTTCAGTGCTATTTAATCTGATTCTTGCTTCTTACCATATGGAAGGCATCTTTTGCTATTCCAATAAAAGTTCGAATTCCAATGTCACATTTTCCCATATATTTTAGCGTCAGCATTTGATAGATTTTCAAATCGCCAGGTTGTAATTTGCATCTTTGGCTACTTTTCTCCTGTGTCAACTTTGCGTGCTTTCAAGTGTCTTGCCAAATTTTTTTTTTTTTTTTTTTTTTACGCTTTTGTGCCTCGGTTACTACTTTTTATTTAATACTGTCTTTTTAGAATTAATCTACAAGCGCGGTTGACATCTGCATATTATCACGTTCTTATTAGTTTATTTTAACCATATATGACCAGTCTGCGATCTCTTAAATACGACACACCTTGATACAGCAAGTGCCATGTTCCGCCATGTTTTTTAATTATCTTATAAGTATTTATGTATATTTACCCATTCAGGATGTGCGTTGTGGTTCAGTGGATATCGATACGGAACGACAAATTGGGGAGCCGAGTTCGAATTCCAGTTGAATTCTTTGTATTCACTTAGGCGCAAATACCCTTGGGAAAGGTATTAATCCGACACTTCCTTCCAGTTAAATAACAGGACAGATTGGGTTCTCTGGCCTTGGTCGGCAACCAGTCTACCGCAGAAAGCAATGGCAACCTACTGCGGGATAATCTTCTGCACAGTCAGTTATGTCTCTTTCGAGACATTATCGCCCAGGCCTATATCACGTATGGCACTTAACAGACTGACCCAATCAGGGTAGCATCTATATATTATATTTTGGTCTTATACACTTTATTAGCTTTGTATTACACAAAAGACTAAAAACCCTGTTTGAAAGTATTAATGATTGTTTTTTTTTTTTTTTGCTTAAGATTTGGTTTTGCCCTATTTTTGATAACATAGCATCGATTATACTGTAAAGAATGTTTTTATATATTTATATATGTCCTATTCGATATTTCCTTCAGTGGATATAGTGAATCTCTAAGCGTAACTCAGACGTGACTCATGTCAGAAAGAGACTCGTGTATATAGAGGTCTGTTGACAAGGATGTCAAATTTAAATTGTTCTAACTCGCAAATTTAATCTTAGAATCCCAAATTTTTTTTTAGCATCATCCATGTTTATATGGTACTATTTCTTTTTTTTTTCACACATGTTTTTATCATTTTCTTATGTCATTACACATCGGCTTTACATCTGGCGTAACGTCAAGTGTTTTCTTATGTATGCAGAATTGAAAAATAAAGACAAATTGAGATCAGAAAAAGAAATAAAAACAAGTAAGACGAACGAGTCGTGTTACCTTTCAAAGAGCAACTTCCTTAAAGCAAATCTTGTAAAAGTTTTGAAATTTTAAACTCCTATAACAGAAAAAATAATATCCCGGAAACACGAAATACGTCAGAATGAAGAAAAGGAAGAGAAAAAAAAAAGAAAGAAAGGGAAATTCAAAAATGAAAAAAAAAATCAGAAGAAAATTTAAGAGAGAAGTACATTTTTGCTCATGTAAATAATATTAAAATAATGAAAAATATGTGAATTTCATAAGAACAAAAATGGCGACAGCATTCTTTTACAAGCTTGACTTTAGATTGCACAAATTTCAGCAAAACTAATATTCACATATTACAATACACAGATGCAAATATGCTGATGCGATTTTTTATAATAGTTTCATCCAAAGCAAGGCAGGACCGTCACTGGTGCGCAGGGGTTTACAGTGAGAGAAAATAAAAAAAAAGAAAAGGTACAGAGGATTTCGAAGAATGGATAAGAGAAAGATAGAAATCACGGTGATAGAAGATGACAATTGATGTTGCATTTAAACTTCAGGAGATTGTAGCTACGAAAATAGTGTTGGTTGTAACGGGCAGTTCGCGGACGAACGATAGTAGTAGTCGTCTATTTTGTTTGTGTGGAGGATTGGCGAACACATGCGTGCATCCTGGAGGTGAAAATCGCACCTACTGCTTGTGGCGTCTCACATGACCACACGAGAGTAGGGGTGAGAAGTATTAAGTATGGAAAGCCATTAAACTGGTAGTTACAACCAAAACTATTTTCATCTTTGATAATGGCTGATGTAAGCCAAAAGCTCAGAAAGGATTAAATAAAAACATGTATCAATATTGTTATTTCCTTTCCTCTTTCAGTGACAATGCTATTAAGCTGATCAGACGATATGGAAAAAAATTACATAAAATAAATCGACAAAACTGGTCTATATTCTTTAATGAAACACGCGTCAATATATATATATATATATATATATATATATATATATATATATATATATATATATAAAGATAATAGGTCTGTTACTCTAGTGATTCTCGACAAAAGCCAAAGAAGAGTTTATAAAGAAAAATGGTCATGACTTTGAATCTGGTATTCAGTTGCTTGCACACCGCCGTAGAGTGGCTTTCGTCTGTCCTTTTTTGCAAATATTTTCATTGTTGCTATTCTAATGAGCTCACCGCTGTGACAACTATACGATAGTAATTTAAAAGTACCATTAGATGTTGGTTGTGGTTCAACAAATATCGGATCGGGATAAGAACTCTGAGAATCGAGTTCGAATACGCAAATACCTTTTGGAAAGGTATAAAAACTAATTCTTCTCTCTCCAGTTATGGGTTGGATAGAAGGGTATAATGGGTTCTTAGTCGGTAACCAGTCTACTGCAGAAAGAAATATTAACCTATGGTGGGAAAATCTTCTGCCTAGGAAACCACGGATCGATAGTGACATAATCGCTCATGCGTATGTCACGTATCAAATAACTTAATAACTTATTATATTGGCAAATAAGTTTCATTGTGTTCCTGTCGAATTAATAGATGTTAACCTTTGAGTTTGATTTTGTTTAACGGCATATCAACCTTTGAGGGTTATTTAATGCCAAAAAGATGGGGTTTTAAGGTATTTTTTAATGTTTGGTTATAAAGAGAAAGTTGATTTAGTCAGATTTTAATGAATATATTTTTGATTTTATTCTTTTTTTATTTTAGAAATCAAAAATATCTTCTAGTTTTGTATTTAAAAATGTTTTGCTGAGAATAATTTTTTCCTTCAAAACTGTGTTATGGTAATAATTATTTTTTCAAAAATGTATTGTTGGTAATATTTTTTCTTCAAAAATGTGTATATTTCTATAAATGTGTATATTTATACTTTCATAGTGTTTGCCACCATTTTAAGGTTAACTATTTGCTCATAGCTGAGACCCTAACAGGGGCTACTACTCGGGGTCAGGGTGAACCTAGGAACAACAGCAATTAAGAGGTGGTTCCGTGCTCCTCTTAACCTCCCAATCAGAGGCTTGGTGCCGGATGCAGTTAACCGTCATGCCAAGGGCCAAGACTTCTCGCACATTCGGTTTCTTGCTTTTTCTGTCAACTTCTTTCTTCTTTGTGCCACGTGTCCCTTCAGGACGTAGGTGATCATCAACGTTCACTTGCCCTTATTCCTTGTCACTTTAAAAGAATTTCCCCTTGGTATCTCTCCCAAACCCTGTCCTGCCATTCAATTGCCCGATTATGTATGCCTTCCGCTGCTTTCCTCTGTCTCTCTTTCCCTTCATCCGCCCTGTGAATATTAGATTCTCTAAACGTTTTTTCTTCATTATATTTCCCAGGAAGCTCTGCTCTATCTTCCTGATACTAAGTATAAGTTTTCGTTTTCGCTTGCACCCTCTCTAATACCTAGTCATTACTCACATGTTCGGTCTATGTAATCTTCGGTATCCTTCTGTAGAACAATATATTTATTGCTTCGAGTCTCTCCTTCTTCCCCGAGAAGATTATTTAGCATTCGCTGCAATACATGAGGACAAAAAACACATGTCAGCTCAGTTTTTTTTTGTTTTTTTGCTTTGCTTCCAATGAAAACCTATAGTTTTTAAAGGATTAAATTGAAAGCAAATCGCTATTTTCTTCTGTCCTATATCCTTTTTTTTATTTACTTTTATCCTCACTAATGCCTTCTGATTCTTTTTCAATTGCTCTTGCGTGTTAGTAAAAAACTTGCCTTGTTTGGGGTGAAATGATTCTTTTTAAATACGATAAGAGGACACATCTTACCCCTCTTTATACTTCAGTGTGCTTACTATTTTCGTTTTCTGTCTGTAGACGGATTGTTTATTCCAACTAACTTCTGGTTTGTTTTAATATGATATGAATAATATAAAATTATATGATTGGTATTGTTCGAACATATTATGAATAATATAACATAATATGAATGCTTACGGCCTATCATGTAAGGTGCTGTAAGCGTTTAGTGACAGATGTGCGTCGTGGTGCAGTGGATAGCGGCTCGGAAAGAGAAATCACTGAGTCGAGTTCGAATTCCAGTTGAATACCCTGCATTCACTTAAAGCACTGGTACCCTTGGGAAAGATATTAACTTATGGGTTAAATAACAAGGGTAGGACTTGGGAACCCTGCCCTTAAAAACACATTTTAATGAATCTTGATACTTGATAAAGAAAAATCTATTACTAGACACAAAACTTATATAAAAAAGAACAATAGATTGTTGACAGAAAGAGTTATTACCAGCAATAAATAAATTTTAGTTGGCAAAAAAATGACCCGCCGTGGTTGATTTGCCATGAAAGCAACCAACCAAAATAATATGACTAAATTTTTCTAACCTGATATATAAGAAATAACATAAAATGAATAATATTCTTCAATATAATATGACAGAATATGAATAATATACCGTTACTCAAATAATCTGAACTAAAAATCAGCAAAATATATCTATACCTACCGTGGAAAATACGAGAGAACGACGAAATATACAGTAACTCAGTGGTATGAGTACAATTCCAAAACATTAATTAAAGGGAAATATATCGCAGTGCTATGGGACGTTGCTGTAAACAACGATATGTCAATTAAGTCAAATTAAGAAGGTTTAGAAAAAGAAAACCTGTCTTTTAATTAATGTCAATTCAACGTCAGCTCGAAATATGTCTGTCAATAGTTATAAAAAAATGAGATAAAATAAAATCAAAATAAATTCATGATTGTGGCACTTCAAATCACGGCCTATTCCTGTAATTGCTGAGGTAATAGGTGGGATGGCGAACGACAGCGACAAGCATCTCAAAACCTCTGGGGATATTTTTATGAAATAAAAATAATTTTTTAGCAGCCGAGAATATTACGTGAGATATTGCGAATTGAGTGTTTCCAAATTGTCATTTCTAGCGAGCCAGAAATAGAAGGAATACAAGGGGAAATTCGTGATTCTTCATGGCTTGCGAGATCTTCCATAATTTCCATATGACATGTAGTTAGTAACAATGTTTGTTTAATATGTCTTCTCTGGTTTCGGTATTTGTTGTGGATTCAGGGTGAGAAACCGCACAAAATAATAAACAACAAAAACAGATATTGAAATAGAAAAGTAGGTTATATTGAACGTAATATACAAACGTGAACGCAGGTTAGTAAATCCAGAAATACTATTAGTAAGAAATACAAGTAAGTATACAAGTCTTGAAGTGAAGTCATTGGAAATAGTATATCCGTGTATATTATTTTAGCTGAGTGGAGCTCAGAGCTAGTCTGACTTTTGACGAGGTAGTCTCTGGGCAACTTCGGTATCTCTCGGTAACTTACGTATCAAGCCGGTACTCTCCGATAACTCTAACGGATCTCTACAATTACTCTCAACACTTATTCTCTCTATGGCAGGAGTATATGTATACTCAGTCGAGTCCATTATCATATACAAAAGTTGAGATCCTACAACAGTATTTATTCTGGGTTGCTTTTTATCAGATTTTTTTATCTTCACAAGCGTTCCCCAACAGCATACGGAGATTTTTCCAAGGTATGTTGCCAAGTCTTACTGTGGTAGACTGGTTAACAACCAAGGATATAAATCCCACTCTGTCCCGCTATTTACCTATAGCTGGCGAAGGTTAAAGAGACGGATTTAATAAATAGTAAGTGAATGTAATAAATTCGACTGGAATAGGAACTCCGCTCTCCGATTTCTCAGTCCGAGCCTATTCATTATACTACCATGCCTTCAAACTATCACTTACCATAACCTTACTGCCATCCATTTTCACAAGCTGTTCGAACTGGGCCTCACTAATAAGTTAATGCTCTGATTTCATCAAAAACCTGTCACTATATGACTATGATGCGTGTACGTGGTGGACCTTCTCTAACTGGATGTCATGACGGATATATTCGGCTTCGTATTTAACATCCCAGGGTCATTTTCCTTATGTAGTTTCACTGAATTAACAACAAAGACTACAGTAAAAACAACAGCTAAAACAACAAGGATACTTCTATGTGAAATGTCGCTTTCAGTATGAAGGCGGCTCTGGTTCATCACAGTCTCCTGTTCCTTGTAGCTCTTAATGAATTCTGCCTTTTTAATATTAATCCTAAATCCTGTCTCGCGACGCATGTAATCAAGCTCACAAAATAGGTTATGCATTGTTTCTTTTCTACCTCTTGCCTTCAATCTGTCTTGTGATTATCACATTTCAAAGCCCCTTTCCTCATTTTGTGACCCAGAAATATCTCCTCATGATGTTAAGTACAAGTTTTATTGTTGTTTCTATTTTCTTTAAAACTTCGTCTTTGCTCACGGGTTTAGCTATTGGTGTTATTTATTACCTTGGACGGTAGAGATAATTGACAAATACATCCAGCTGTGTGTGAGGTCAACAAAGAGCAAGGGTGACTGACGGATATATCCGGCCGTGGATGATATGAACAGAGTGCAATAAAACACACACACACACACACACACACACACAGACAGACAGACAGACAGACAGACAGACAGAGGACTTGTAGCCTGAAAAGCTATGGCCGCAAAGGATATATTAGACATATATATTTTACGCTGATATTGCAATTGAAGCAAACACAGTGACTAACTAAGAAAGAATATATGAAAAGGGAAGTGGGTTAACGAGGAGAAGAACAAGAAAAATAACAGCACAAGGATAGTCTCTATAAGAATAAAGACTGTTGTATATATATATATATATATATATAGTCATCCGCAGACAGACCTGTTTCGCAGTATCGCAACTCATCAGTTCGGTTAGACATCCGATTGCTTTTAACCCAGGATTGAAACCCGACCGAATTGGCAGCAGTCGGCGATTTTACCTCTGAGCTATGGGAGGCAGACTTTTAGTGTATGATGTATCATACGCCAGTAGCCAGAGTGCTCTAATTTATTACTGAATGATATATATATATATATATATATAGTGCACTCAGAATTCTCAAAACGGATGTCCGTGAGGGTCAACTTGTGAACAATTCCGGATCAGCTATCGCTGAACACTTGATAAGTAACAAAAATTGTGTGAATGTCTTCAGTGTTGTCTGGTTCGTACTCAGCGTTTCATTTACAAGCGTTGGATTCATTATACTTAAAAGCTAGGACCCCCGTATCTCTGTAAACAGGGAGATTGTGTGCTTGAACTTCACATAATTTCCATTTAGTGTCTTCTCCTCCTTCTTTTTCCCTTTTGTGTTGATTCATTCTCAGTTTTAATATTTCAAATATCGAAGAATTAAAAAAAGTCCCAGTTTACTCTGACGAAAAACGGGATTGAAACCGGTCAGTCATTTTTTTATTTCTTATTTTTTATTCCATCATCTTAAAAAAGTGCCTGTAAGTATAAAATTGACTTTATTTCTTGCTGTGATAAAATTTTGTAATTAAAATAAGTTATTTGTTTGAACAATTTCAATAGATATTTCTATTGGAGTAGTTATTGTGTTTTTAATTAAACCGTGTGTATATTTATACTATTCATCCACTTATAAGCCTGTTTCGCTGTAGCATAGCTCGTCAGTTTGAACAGACATATCCACTTATTTCTGTCCGTGATCGAAACTTGACCGATTTGGTGTCAACCGGAGTCACTACCAGTTAAGCCATGGGCGCATGGAATCAGAATTTTTAACGTGTTTTATATAAGTAATGTATACACACGCATGCCACCGAAAGAACTCTATTCATTTCTGAAAAGTCACGCATATATATATAGTGTATATAGTGTTTGTATATGTAGTGTACATACACAGTATAGAGTAAAATACTACGCCTCCTTGGCCTTACACTTTCGGTGGACCTCAAATGGAATGACTATATCGAATCCATTGCCAAATCTGCCGCTATGAAAGTCGGCTCTATGTGCAGGGCCCGGAAGTTTTTCCCACATGAATCTATTCTGCACATATACAAATCTACCATCCGCCCGTGTATTGAATATTGCTGTCATATCTGATCGGGTGCCCCTGCTGCTCTCCTTGGGCTTCTTGACAAAATACAAAGGAGGATCTCTAACGTGGTTGATACTGACTTGGCAGACCGGGTGCAACCACTCTCTCACCGGCGTGATGTGCCTTCCCTGTGCCTCTTCTACAAGTACTTTCATGGCTTCTGCTCCGATGAACTTAGAGCACTGGTGCCGCCTAAACACGAATTTACACGAGATACTAGATTAGCAACTAGATCCCACCCTTTTACAGTTAAACAGATAAGATGTAACCGTAAATTCTACTCCAACAGCTTCTTTTCTCGCGCTTCCCGCCTGTGGAACTTCCTTCCACAAGTCTGCTTTCCCGACAGCTACAATCTCCTGGTGTTTAAATGTAGGGTCAATAGACACCTCCTATCACCCTAACTCCCATTTATTCTCAGAACACTCTCATCTACCCAACCCTCATTCTCGGTATCCTTACCCGCCTATCACCCACCCACCCACGCACCCTCTAACATTTCCTATATTTAATCATCATTTCTCCACTCTATGTAACCCCCTGCGCAGTAGTGGCAGTGACATGCCTTGCTCGGGGTGAAACGCTTATATATATATATATACCGGCCTGATTAGTTATAGGAAATTTTGTTAGGAACATCCGTGCCATTCGGTAGAATTCGAGCTTATGACCCCCTCGCAAAATAGAAGAGGTCATTAATTGATCTGATGCATTTTAGATCACAAATTATGATTTTCTTTATGGAGAGAGAAACAATAGGAATGCAGCGTCAGCTCAGTTCATTAGTAAAACTATAGGGTGAAAGCTTCGGCTAAGTTTATTCGCTTCACTGTCAGCTGATAAACTTCTTGCCGAGTGTTGCTTTTTAACAGTGTCTTATTATTTATTTATTTATTTGCAATAATTACGTCGTCCAGTAGTGAAGAATATATATATATATATATATATATATATATATATATATATTTATTTATTTATTTATTTATTTGACTTAAATGGTCAAAACAAAATATATTTGAATCAACCAGATGGTTCAATGAAAGGTTTAAATTTAAAATTTAAACTTACAAAATTGTACAAAATTGGCTCGCCACATGTGGAAATTGAAATTAAAATACTGAAAAGACCCAGACATAACGCAGACAGTGAAAATAGCCAAGCCTTACAACTGTGGCAAAATATGTAGACTGTGCCAGGAAGAAAAGTTAGCTATTATATCATTCACAAACAAAAATGGATTACTGAATGAAAGGTTCATACAACCATGGATGAAAACGTTATAATTTCTTATAATTTTAAAAACTACGCGTCAAAAAATTCCCCGTTACGTGAGCGGTCAAAAAAAAAACCGTTACTTGAGCGTTCTTAAAAAAATGGTAAAATCTGTTATTGCAAAACGACTGAAGACACCACATGGTAGAAACCTAGGTCGCCTAATGACTCGTTTACAAATGAAGAATATATATATATATATATATATAGTCATCCGCAGACAGATCTGTTTTGCGGTATAATAGCGCATCAGTAAGATTAGACATCCGATTGCTTTTTACCCAGGATTGAAAGCCGACCGAATTCGCGTCAGTCGGCGATTCTAGCTCTGAGCTATGGGCACTCGGTAGAAGGAGGCAGACTTTTAGCGTGTCATATACAATGTATTCACACGCTAGCAGTGAGAGTATTCTAACTCATTATTGAATGAACGATATTCCATCTTTTTACGCTCAGTGACGTTAACCTGTGTAGAAGCAGCTAATAATAATATTTTATCGTCATTTTTGGCGGCTGGGGGGACACTCGTTAAACTTAAAATAGAGCTTTAAGACAAATGAGGTCCACAACAAAGGTGAAGAGAGGAGAGAAAGACTTGATGATGTTTTAAAGTGATTAAAGGAAAGAAAAGACAAAAATGGAATTCAAAGAATGATGCTGATAAAAATGAAACCGCAAATTATAACAAAAATGGGAAGAGAATGTTTAAAAAAAGAACTAAACTTAAAAACAAAAAGAAAAACAGGCAAAAGAAGAAAAAAAGGGAAACAGCAAATGATAGAAAGGAAATTATAAAAGAAAAAAAAACGACAACAAAAGAAAATTTTCACAGATCCATGTAGGAATCGAGTTATGGCTGTGAATTGAATTTATTCCGGCCACCTTAATGAACAGATCTGTTTACATCAGTTAATTAATGCGGCCATGACGATCGGGATGGAATTGGGATGAATTAGATTGCCTTCTGCTTGGTATGCATTATCATTAAGATGAGATTATCTCCATTTCAAATTCTAAAGATCAACTTCTCGAAGGATGGACGAGTTTCAAAATTCACATGTTACACAACAGCACACAAAAAATAAAATACAAAGTAAAAATATTTGACTTGTTAAAGAAACATCGATTTGTATATTATTTTATTTTTTCTCTCCAGTTTCTCAAATGTCTTCGCTATTATAGATGGAAATCCCGTTTTTATAAAATATATATATGTGAGTATACGAACGCAAGATTCGTATTTAGACATGAAAAAGTAAAGGTCTGTATGTATGTATGTATACATTTGTATGTATATGTGGGGATGTATGCGCATATGTGTATATAAATATATGTTAGTGTACATGAGCGGGTTAATTTGTGGGGTTACACATATATACGTATCCATGGAATTAGAAGTAGGCAGTTAATGACTTAGTAGTCAGCATATTCGCGACTGGTCTGAATACTCCCAACTGATATGACGCCAATTCCTCTGTCGTGACTCTTTTCTTTTTTTCTTTTTCTTTTCTCCTTTTTCTTCTTTTTTCTTTTTTTCTTTTTCTTTTTGTATCTTTCTTAAAGGAAATGTTTATTCCATCCAAATTTTTTGTACTAAATGGAAGGAATATTGTGTGGTCTGATGAAATGAGCTAATTTAGCTCATTGAAATGAATTATAATTTATAACCAATTTAAACGATATGTTGAGTTTACCTTTATATATATATATATATATATATATATATATATATATATATATCGTTCATTCAGTAATGAATTTGAGCAATCTTATCTACGGGTTTATTTTTAATTTGTATATAGCAGGCTAAAAGTTGGCTTTCTTCTACCGAGCGTCAATATCTCAAAGACAGAATCACCGACTGATGTCGGGTTTCAATCCTGGTTTGAAGCAATCGGATGTCTAACCGTAATGATGAGCAAAAACAGCAAAACAGATCTGTCTGCGGATGACAATATGTATATACCTTTTTGGTTCTCGCTATGTTTATAGTAGACATATATTATAAAGCTGTGTGGCTATTTTTTCAATTTCTTAATTTAAAATTTAATTACACTATTTACATTACATTTTTTGATAATTTTCCTCGACTTTAGGGCCATTATTACGACGTTTCGATCATTGTATGCTCTGGACTTCTTCAGGAACTAGCAATTTCGCACCGAACCCTTTATACGTTCACTGGGATATGTCATTTTCATTCCACGTGCGGTGCTACATTCATGCCATGAAATGACAATGATATATCTCAGTGGTCGTAACGGACGTTTCAGTTCCAAATACCTAGCACCTGAAGAAGGCATACAACGGGGGAAATGTAATAATGGCAATACTGATGAGGTGTAAATACTACCTCATCTCGAAATTATAGCCAAATACCAAAATTTAATTAATGTAACTTTTAAGATTTTACTTTCTAATTGCATATTTAAGTATTATTTCAAATCAAATTAAATTAAAATTAAAAAATAGTATCCTAACATTACGAGAACCAAAAATTCGAAACTCAAAATTGTCAGTTTCTAATAAGCACATGATGATCGCAGAGAGTATGATACTCCAAGTCGTGCTATAGATGCAGGATAATATGTAGGATAATATGTACATTTAGCAACATATATACTTATAAGCTGCATTAAAAACTTTTATTAACACTAGAATTATATATATATATATATATATATATATATATATATAGAGAGAGAGAGAGAGAGAGAGAGAGAGACGCACTACCGGCCATAATTACTAGGCCACCCCAGTTTTTTGTTAAATAAATGATGTATTTCATACTACTTTTTTAGTATTTATTACCAAAAGGATAATTCTAAATGAAAATAGAATGGTTCTTTTGTTAATACTACACAATAAGATGTGTATCAAAAGAACTGTTCTGGTGTCCAGTTTTTGTGCTCTCTTCCCCATGCTAGGCTCTTCTTTTTATTGACTGGCCAAAGCAAAGACTTATTGGCTGTCTTGTAAAACTTTGCAAAGTAATAATAACAAAAGAACCATTCTATTTTCATTTAAAATTACCCAGTTGACAATAAATACTCAAAATAGTATGAAATACATCATTTTTTAAAATCTGGGTTAGCCTAAAATTGTAGCCGGTTGTGTGAGTATATATATATATGGGGGGGGGACTCAGAGGTGGCAAAATGGTGAGCAAGCTAGATTAATTACAATTGTAAATTGAGTTCCAGACATTTGGCCTTGTGCCTCCTTTAGACTACGTTTAGGTAATCATTGTGAACTTTTTGATGTGGTGTTATAGTTGGCAATCTTGCCATGCTGCATCGATTACGACTGAGTAGTAAGTTTGATCCTCAGTAGGTGTTCTATGCTTTTGGTTGTTCTACAGAAGGATACTAAGAATATCATTGCGCTTAAATTCGAAGAGTCCAGGAACCATCGTGAAGAACTCACCTGTATCTAATACTTACAGGACAGATAGAGGGAAATACATACAGGTGAAAGCAGCACAGGAATTATTTAATGGGCCTGAGCAAATTGATGGCGGCGCGGGATTTGGGAGAGTTACGAAGAAGAAAAATTTAGGATTAAGATAAAATTGGAAATCCATGATCGTCTAAGATCGCTGAAAAAGAAGTATAGCGGTTGACATACTAGTGTGTGTTAAAAATCAAAAACTGAGATCTACTACACTCTGTAAACATCTTGAAATGAGTAAAATTAAAAGATTTTCATCTTGCTTTTATTGAAATATATCTGTATTTTAATATAAATTTCCATCGGCCTCGTGTTGTGGCGCAGTGGATATGGTCTCCGAACAAGATCCAAGTTCGAATACCAGTCGAATTCTTTTAATTTACGTACACACAAATACTCTTGGGAACGTTATTAATATGTCTCTTCTCCATCCATCTATGGGTTAAATAGCAGGACAGATTGAGTTGCATAGACTTAGTTGGCAACCAGTCTACGCGGGAAAATCTTCTGGTCAGTATTTATGTCTTTTTCGAGACATGATCACCCAAGTGTGTGTTACTTATGACTTACATAGGTGTAATTTGTATAACCAAAGATTTCGGGACTTAAATTAAAAGGTGGTCCTGTGCATTGACGGTAAACTGCATACAGCAGCAAGGCCTCTGATAAGGAGGTTGTGAGGAGCAAGAAACCACCGTTTAATTGCTGTTGTTCCTAGGTTCACCCTGACCCGCAATAGTAACACCTGTTAAGGTCTCAGCAATGGGCAAATAGTTAACACCCAAACTGGGATCAAACCCTATGAAAGTATAAAAATAGGCTTTTATAGAAATATATACATAAAAATAGACTTTTATGAAAAGTAACAAAAAAATTTTTTGAACAAAAATTATTGCCATAATACATTTTTGAAGGAAAAAAATTATTCTAAGCAAAACATTTTTGAATACAAAACTAGACAACCTCTTCAGTTTTTTTAAAATAAAAAAGAATAGACAAAAAGGTTTTATTAAAATCAGACTAAATCAACCTATTCATTATAACTGAACATGAAAAAGATACATTAAAACCTCACCTTTTTGGCATTAAATAACCCACAGAGGTTGATATGCCGTTAAACAAACCTCAAACTCAAATTCAATACATAAAAACTTCTTTCGACTTGTCTACTTTTGGTGTATTTACTGTTAAGTTGAAAAAAAACATGTAATAGTTCCGTAATTTTTACAAGAAGCTTTTAGACTTTAAGTTTTAATTTGATCATATTTTTTTCTCTTGTTTTTCATCGATTTCACTCAAAGTAAGAGGCTGAAGACACTGAGACGCAAATGCTAGAAACAGAAACCTTAGTCAGGAGCATGAACCGAAGAAGCGTAATCAGGATGACAGAAGCTCGCATCTTAAAAAGGCATTTAGATATTTTAGATTAAAGCTGGCGAGAAAACATGCAGCCAGAAATGAGTTTCACAAGGGAGGATTGCAATAAAAGAAGCTTTTAGAACAAAATCTTCATTTACATCTAGCTAGTTCAAGTAGAAATGGATGAAAACACGTTGCCAGTGTAGACTTCTTCTTCTATGTGCCCTGTCCCTTCAGGACGTAGGCAATCATGGTCCTCCACGTCTCCCTATACCTTGTGGCTCTTAGTATGTTTGTTCCTGTTACTCCTGTAAATCTCCGTTCCGTCAACCACCTGATCAGGCCCTGCAAATATGTTATCCGCTGCGCCTTCCTCTGTCTCTCTTTCTTTCTATCTGGCCAGTCAGTATCAGGTTCTCCAGGCTCTCCTTCCTCATTGCGTGACCTAGGAACTTCAGTTGTCTCTTCCTGATGCTCAGTATCAATTTCCTTTTTGTTGCCATTCTTTCCAACACCTCATCGTTGCTTGCGTGCACAGTCCACGATATCCGCAGCATCCTTCTGTAGAACCACATTTCAGTTGCTTCAAGTTTTGTCCTCATCTTCGGTGATATTGTCCAGTATTCGCTGCCGTATTGAAGAACTGACATCATACGTGATGTCAGTTCTTCAATACGGCAGCGAATACTGTCCAGCACTCTTTTCTTTGTTTCTAGTGAGATTTTCCTGTGTGTTAGTACTTTACTCAGCTTTTGCCATGCCAATTCGCCTTCGGATCTCCGTGTCGCACTTTCCATCTCCTGTTAGAACACTTCCTAGGTATTTAAAATTTTGTACTTGCTTGATTCTGGTATCTCCCACCTGTATTTGACATTTTGGCTTGTACCTTTTGCTGATGACCATGCACTCAGTTTTCTTAAAGTGTATTTGTAGTCCCTTTTTGTCACTCTCCACCGCTCCCTTCTGTATGAGGTTTTGTAGTTTCCTCTCCGTGTCCGCAATCAGCACTGTATCGTCTGCAAACCTTATGTTGTTCAAGTTGTGGCCTCCAATAACAAATCCTGGTGTGTCATCTAGGGTCCTCAAAATATTCTCGCTGTATAGGTTGAACAAATCCGGTGAAAAGACACATCCTTGTTTTACGCATCTTTCTATCTTTGTAAATCTACTGAGATCGTTACCTGTCTGTATGCAAGCCGTTTTCTGCCAGTAAAGTTCTTGATTAATCTTATGTCTTTGCCGAAAATGTCGAGGCTGCCGAGCATCTCCATCAATTCTTTGTGTCGTATCATGTCGAATGCCTTCGTATAGTCAATAAAGCATTACGTACAAGTCTTTCTTCATTTGTATTGTCCTTTCATGAATATAGTGTTCCTTGTTCCAGTGTCTTTGACGGACCCGCACTGTTCCTACCCTATCTCTGGTCTGATTCTGCTTCTCGCTCTATTCATCAGGATTCTGACAATCAGTTTTGTAATGTGACTCATTAAGCTGAGAGTTCTGTGTAGTTCACACTCGTTTGCACCTGGTTTCTTCGGCAGTGATATAAATATCGACTTGCATAGGTCGTCTGGTATTATTCCGCTGCTATAAATTTCGTTTATTATGTCGGTAATTTTTTCTATGCCATATTCTTCTAAGGCTGTCAGCAGCTCTATCACTATGCCGTCTGGACCAGCTGCTTTTTTTCTGTTCATTTTTGCCATTGCAGCTTCCACTTCGGATTTTAGTATTTCCGATCCACCCATCTCCTTGTGTAATCTCGATTGTTATCTCTATTGCAGGAACCATCGTGAAGAACTCACCTGTATAATTTTATATGCCACAATTTCTCGGTCCCTCTACACACACACACACACACACACACACACACACATATATATATATATATATATATATATATACAGAGAGAGAGAGAGAGAAAAATAGAGTTATTATCAGTATTATACGAATAACGTATGGGACTACAGCTCAAAAACTCAGGTTTTGTGCCCAGAACACCATCATTAAGCGGTGAAATTTATATATATATGTGTGTGTGTGTTTCGTTAAAAACGACTGTCAAGAAATAATTCATTAATTTTGATTTAAGTATTCAGTATTCTCACATGTTTCCAATTTGCTTATTGACATGGAGTGTAAAAATGTTCCATAATTTTCACCTGCTGTCATTCTTCAAAAACTTGTAAAATTTATATATTAAAGAAAATGGAAGACAGTAAACCTTGTTTCTAATAAGTCCATCCAATCTAAACTAGCGATGACTAATATAGTGTATGAATTTCAATGGCCAGTGTTTCGTTATTTGCCATGAATAAATTACCTATATTAGCCGTAGTACACTAGTTGTTTGATAGACCTATTGCATGTCACCTATCAAGTAATAAGAAAACATTAATTAACCTCTGACCTTAAATAAACCTTTAAGAAAAACTTTGGTCGCAAATACAAAAATACTATTTAATTCACAATATCAAAAGAACATCACTATAAGAGAGGAACTATATACCAAACAATTTTCTTCTACTATCGACTTTACAATATTTAATAGTGGAAATTAAATTTTGAAATTAAAAATAAATAAACAGAGGCTCACACGATGCCCAGCTGCGCACATCACGTGATAGCTTTAAATAATCCTCCTTATCCAAAACACTAAAGGACAGAAAATTGCATTACAGTCAAACATGAGGACATAACAACACCGGAAAAATTACTTACTTGATAATGGCCTGTGAAGGGGCTGAAAAAGTCCAAAATTATGGAATATTTTTACACTTCTTATCTCCAGCAACAAAAATAAATGTAAGAATACTGGAAAAAAACTAAATAAAAAATTAATAAAATCTTCCTTGTCTGTCGTTTTTAACAAAACATTTTAACTGAAAGATCGCAGCATATATATATATATATATATATATATATATATATATGAACATGAAAGCCTTTGACTTGCAGTCTCAGATGGTAAAACACTGAGAATAATTACATCTCTATAAAGGCTTTACATCAGTATTGAGCACATTATAAAAAGTAAAAAATTCTCAAACTGTTGAATATATATATCCATTAGTTTATACCACCACAGCCACTATTATTATTATTATTATGTCATTTTTCATCATATTTCGATTTCTGCTTTGGTCTCACTACCAACCAAGTCTGCGGGGAGACCTAAGGCAGGTAGTGGCGTGTTGTTATGACTCCATTTCATGTTTTTCTATCTTCCCTATCATCCCCAGCATTACATAGATAACGTTTTCCTTAGTGTGTGGGCTGTACTTAATAAGACAATTTTTTGTATATCTCTTAAGCTGGGGTTTCCAGGGATTCTTTCAATGTGTTGTTTTGTTCCATTTTTTATCATTCCAAGTGCACCTACTATCACTGGTACAACTCTTGTTTTCAATTTCCACATTTTTTCTATTTCAATTTCCAGGTCTTTATATTTTGACAGTTTTTCAAATTCCTTGGTTGCTATGTTACAATCCGCTGGACAAGCCATATCAATTAATAGACAAGTTTTCTCCTTCTGGTTTTTAACAATAATGTCTGGCCTGTTTGCTTCAATTTTTCTGTCTGTGTAGATGGTGTAATCCCATAGAATGGTTACATCTTCTATTTCTGTAACCGGTGCTGGATGATGTTCATACCAGTGTTTGTTTACAGCTTTTCCATAATGTTTGCACATTGCCCAATGTAAATATTGCCCAACTCTATCGTGGCGATTTTTATATTCGTTTGGGGCAAGCACAGAACAGCTTGAGATTAGGTGGTTTATTGTTTCTTGGTGTTTATCACAAAACCTGCATTTTGGATCCATATTATTATGCATAATATTTGCCTGAAAGTTTCTCGTGAAAAGACTTTGGTCTTGTGCTGCAAGTATAAATCCTTCAGTTTCAGACTTTAATCCAGATGCACGTAACCATCGATGAGTATTAACTTTGTCAACATTGGATTTATTGGCACGTACTGGATATTGGCCATGCAGAGGTTTGTCTTGCCAGCGCTGTTTCATCTTTTCAAGAGCTTTATCTTTGGCTTTCATTTTCATATTTTTTGCTGCAATAGTTGGTTCTTGCTTTTCTACAGAATCTACTAACTGTAATTCTTGTTTGTATTTACTGCCTTCTTTTATTATTGAATATTTTTTCTTTCTTTCTTCATGTTGCCTTACTAATTGTATCATCCAATCCTTTGTTGTTTCTATGTATGTTAGTAAGCCAATAGTTGTTGTCTTGTATGACAATTCCAGCTGAATAAGACCCCTTCCAACTTCTTTACGGGGTATGTATAGACGGTCTACATCAGCCTTTGGGTGATGCATCCTATGCTTAGAAAGAAGCTTTCTTGTTTTAGCATCCATTCGCCTGATGTCGTTTAGAGTCCAGTTTAAGATGTTGAAACTATATTGGACAACTGGGATTGCAAGGCTATTAATGGCCATAACTCTATTCTGTGAATTTAATTCAGTTTTTAATATCATTCGTAGCCTTCTATAGTACTCTTTACGCACTATTTCTTTCATTTTTTTATGGTGAATGTTTTCGCTCTCATTTACACCTAGGTATTTATAAGCTTCTTCTGGTTTCAATTCTTTTATTGTTACAGCAGGGTCTAGGCTAATTGAGGATGTTTCTTGTATTGATCCACGTAAAACTGTAGCTTTAGCACATTTATTCAAATTAAATTTCATTCCAATGTCTTCGCTGAAGCATTTTACAGTTTGCAGAAGACCTTCCAGCTCATTATCATTCTTAGCATATAACTTTAAGTCATCCATGTAAAATAGATGGCTTATTTTCTTTTGGCCTATTTTATAACCACATTCTGTCTTATTAAGTTGACTGGTTAGTGCTATTAATGATATGCAGAATAGTAAGGGAGATAAAGAATCACCTTGAAATATTATTATTATTATTATTATTACCACCATTATTATTATTATTATTCATACATAATGCATTAGAGCACTCTGGCTATTGGGCGTATATAATGAGAATATACGCGCTAAAAAGTCTTCCGCCTTCAACCGAGCGCCTATAGTCTAGAGGTTAGAATCGGCAACTGACGCCAATTCGGTCGGGTTTCAATCCTGGGTTATAATCAATCGGAGTCTAACAGTACTGATGAGCTGTAGTACAGTGAAACAGATCTGTCTGCGGATGACTATATATATTATTTGGGCAGCATCACTTCGTTGAACCTCTAACATTAAATACCATATATATATTGCAATTTTTGTCTCGTGATATGGGATATTATTTTTATTTAATTTTAATTAAATTAATTAGATTTGAACTAAAATTTAAACATGCAATTCGAAAGTAAAATTTTAAAAGTTAAATTAATAAAATTTTAAATTAAAAAATAGCATCACAGAATCATAATGTATCCCTACCCTGAACAACGCGAAAACCAATATGCATATGTCACAATGTGCTGAACATGTATAGAAAAATACATAATCCCAATAATTCTAGATACATGTGTGTGTGTGCGTGTGTGTGTAGGTGTTTGTAGGTGTGTGAATTTGTGTGAATGTGTGTAAATATGTGTGAATGTGTGTCGGTGCCGGAGACGACGGCCCGTTAAAAAATATTTTTCATGACCTGACTGGAAAGACTTATTAACTGAGTCAACACATCGTTTGTCTGTTTTTGTAGCACTTCCTCTGTGATACGTTATCAAAAACCTCCGAGACATCTTGGCCAGCCATTCACGAGAGAACTTTTCAAGAACGTCACTGATTCTATGCGTGAAAGATGTTAAGCGGTGTACATCAGCGCTGGAAATAGAAAAGCAGAAACCATACTGTTTGTTGCTCATGAATTCGTTTTCTTAAAGTGTTCCTTTGTGAATGAGAAAGGCATTTTTTTCCTGTTGTATTATCTAACAGTTACAGCTATTTCACACTGAAACGATCACCGTAGTTAAATAAAGTTGAACCTGGTCATTGTTGCCATGTGCTGTAAACTTCAAATCAATCCAGACTATGTCTGCTACTGATACCCCGTAAACTAGTACTACTTGCCACATGTCGGATTGTCAGCGACTAAACCGGTGCCCTCGCTGGGTGCAAGCTGGATGAGGAAGATGTTGTAGGCGCCTGCAGGACCCCCCCCCCAAAAAAAAAAACTGTCAAAGGGCGGGAGAGCTTCTATGAGCCAACGACCACCTACATAAGCAACAACTAACTATATTCTTAAATTTTCTTCGTCAGTCCGCATTGCCAAGAGTGG
Source organism: Ascarosepion bandense (assembly GCA_037127315.1). NCBI lineage: Eukaryota > Metazoa > Mollusca > Cephalopoda > Sepiida > Sepiidae > Ascarosepion > Ascarosepion bandense. The sequence goes on from JBBBDQ010000398.1 coordinate 5,156,432, forward strand.
TGAATACGGCAAAGTCCCTGAAATGATGGACAGGAAAACAGTGGAAGTCATCCACATCTGCCCCTGGTGGCTTTTAGCACGCTTTCTCCTGTTGCACCATGCCACCCTTGTTCCGTCATCCACCTGATCAGGTCCTTCAATCACACACACACACACACACACACACACATACACACACACACACTCTCTCTCTCTCTCTCTCTCTCTCACTCTCTCTCACTCTCTCTCTCTCTCTCTAACTCTCTCTTTCTCTCTTAAACAATTAACTTCAAGGAGTTTTTCTATCAATTTTGCCGCGAAGTGACTAGACAAGTTTTTTAAGGAAAGGCTCACTTTTTGTTGGCATTTCGAAAAATCTATATATGCTGGATTTAATTTCATACCAAAAAGTAAACAACAGTAATTTAATTTTTTTTTTTTTTATCCGACTTCTTTTTACTTCAGGCTTCCCCACAAAAACAGCACATTTTACTTTTACTATATGACGAAAAACATTATATATCAAAAATAAAATAACTATATGTTTTACCAAATGACTGAACTAATAAATAACTAACATATATATATATATATATATATATATATATATATATATAACCATTTGTTTTTTCAGGATCCCGGAATTATCAAATTATCAACTGGAGGTAATTCTTTTCTTTAGAACATTAAACTTGAGGACTGGAAAAATGCCAAAAAACTTTGCCAGGGTTGTTTAGTTTGAATACTACATCTAATATTTGTGTTTTTGTTTTGTTTGAAGATAAATTTCAGCCCTTTACTTTTGTTTCAAATAACTGTAACAAAAAATTCTAACAATTATATAAACTGTATCAAATTTCCATTTTGTTTAAAATTTAGCACCCTGTAATTTTTTAGTGCGTACACATGTTTTTGTAGTTGTTGCCCCAGCTTTTGTTTTTTTTTTTTATTTCTTGAACAGTAAATTTAATAACAAACATTCTACATGAAGAAGTTCTATTAAAGAAAAATTTATCTGAATGGAAAGAAATGATATACGTCCGATTCCTGTCGTAGGCACAAACAATCTTGAGTCGGACTTCTCAATCTAGGACAAACATTTTTCAAACTCATTCAGATTATGTGTGTATGTGAATGTGTGTTCAGTAAATAGCACACACAAATGTCAGTCACTCCCATAAATCACACACATGTATACATTGCATACGCACAATGAAACGTAGACAGTATGTGAGATATAGAGTATCAACCTTATCCGCTACACAATCGCAAATTGACAATTACAGAGCTCTCAGTGCATTGTGTTGTATCATTAATATACATTCATGGTGTATACAGTCATGGCTCTCCGCAACTTCTTATTCTTTGTAGCTGTTCGGTATATTTTTCTTTCTATTATATATCTCACTCCATGTTCTGCTATTCATCCACTCATTTATTCAATCGTGTTCGTAAGACTACTCTCTCTCTCTCTCTCTCTCTCTCTCTCTCTCTCTGACGTTTTCGCTTTTAACTTTTGTGAGTGTCATATTTATCAGGCAATCTTTCCTCGGTGTATGTTTTATGTATTTCATCTGTGTTATTCAAATTCGAAGTATACGTGCCATTTTTGTTTTCCATTTTTCTTTAAAACTTCCCCGTTTCTCACAATCTCCACTCATGGTATTTTTAGCGTCTTTCTTAGTACATTCTTACCTAACCGCTTAATGAAGGACGTCTTGAATGGACATGCCTCCATATTCTACTGTACAAACGCTGGTGTCCCTCAGGGCTCTATCCTAGGCCCGACGCTCTTCCTTATTTTCATAAATGATCTCCCAGACGTGTTCAAGTGCCAAGTAGCGTGACCTCCGTGACAAAAGCCCTCTCGCTAACCGCCATGTTTGTTGTGACGTCATCAAGCGCAGTTAATTAAGACGCCATAATACGTTCAGAAGCTTGTTCTCCGAACACGCTGTTTTTCACTTCACTAATAAGTTTCACTTTACTGATAAGTTTCACTTTACCAATAAGTTTCATTTTCAGTTTTTTTCCACTTAGAAGAAAATGCCTTTTCATCGTTTTGTTTCTAACAAGCCAAGGAAAATATCCTTAAAGGGCCAAAAGTTAGCGTGTTCAGATTTCCCGAAAATCAAGAAATGTGCAACAAATTGCTTCGGGCCATCAAACGAATAGATTTTTCAGTTACCAAGTATCGCAGAGTCAGTCAGTTAAGTGCCATACGTGATACACGCTTGGGCGATCATGTCTCAAAAGAGACATGACTGACTGGGCAGAAGATTATCCCGCAGTAGGTTGCCATTGCTTTCTGCGGTAGACTGGTTGCCGACCAAGGCTATAGAACCCAATCTGTCCTGCTATTTAACCCATAACTGGAAGGAAGAGACGGATTAATACCTTTCCCAAGGGTATTTGCGCGTAAGTGAATACAATGGATTCAACTGGAATTCGAACACGGAAGTCAACAATTTCTTATTTAGTAACGTTTTTATGTTTTAAAATCAATTTCATAATTTTATGTGAAGAAAACTTTTATTTAATTCCAGATTTTTTAAAATTTTAAGATGTTTGAATTGAATTTTCTCTTTGAGCGCATTGGATATCGACTCGGAACGAGAAATCGGAGAGCCGAGTTCGAATTCCAGCTGAATTCATTGCATTCACTTACGCGCAAATACCCCTGGGAAAGGTACTAATCCGTTTATTACTTCCAGTTATGGGTTAAATAACAGGACAGATTGGGTTCTAAAGCCTTGGTCGGCAACCAGTCTACCGCAGAAAGCAATGGCAGCCTACTGCGGGATAATCTTCTGCCCAGTCAGTCATGTCTCTTTCGACATATGATCGCCCAAGCGTGTATCACGGATGTCACTTAACTGACTGACTGCTGATATTCGTGTTTAAAAATCACTTTTAATGAATTTAAGCAGCAATAATATTTGTTAAACCTAGTAAAAACTAACTAAAACATTTATTTTCTTTAAAGATATTTCCGACTTATAAAAATAAACTTAAATTTCTAAAAAAACTTTATTCTTTTTTTATTAAAATTTTTGTGAGATTCGAATAATTATTTCATTTTGTAGAGTCTTTTTTTGCACGTAAAAAATAACGAAATGAATTGATATCCTTAATCATAAAGTGTGAAACGAATGCTCATTGGCCTTGTGTCAGGTAAAGTTGAAGAATATTATTCACTCACGTGAGACTTTTGCTAATAAAAAATGATTCTATGTCGGTAAAAGTTTTTTTATGGATGCTCAGTAAATGGCCTTATGTCAGAACAACATTCTCTCATTTAAAACCTTTGTACGTACAAAAAATGAACTGATGTCCATAAAAGAAAGTTTTAAATTCTGTTGTTTTACATTTTATCTGTTCATTTACCTATCAAAGTATTATGGATCAATTACTATGCCATTTAACTTATTTTTTAGGTGTGCTTGAACTGCATTTTAATGCTTAGGACATTTTATGGGAAACTTACCATTTTCATAAAAAAAGTGGAAAAAAGCTAACAGCCAAACTTATATCAACACCCATTTATTACGTCCAGGCTTCATATTTGATTCTGTTCAGATTTTAAAGTGCATAAGAAACAACTGGTTTGGCCAAAAAGATGCCAACAAATGCATGAACTTTCCTTAAGTTTTACGATAATGATGATAATCAATCAGATACTCTTCTAGAAGCCCCATATACTACTTTACAGGAAATGCACAAACTTGAATTAGAGTCACTTCTTAAATATTAATATATTTAAACCGATTAACTTCAAAGGCCCTTTATCCTAATAATTTGGAAAGGCAAAATGAAAATTTTGTAATGCAATTCTTTTAGAGAATACACCATACAAGACTGTTGACCTTAGGGAAACAGAAATGTTTACCAAACTTTGCAGAAGTTGCAGAATATATAAAGATATTTCATACTTGGTGGACAATATTAAATGTCAAATACCCATTTAACGGTCGCCGGCTTAACAATAAAAATGCAAACCCACTTACTAATAAAGACAATGGTCCAAATTTTATATTTCTTAATACGTTTTATAACTGGTTAGAGAGTTGGAGTAGTATTCCAGAGATTAGTTGGAGGCTAACAAGGGAAACCATTATGACTTTACATCATACCACACAGGCAGTTCTACAACTGGCTATTTATTGCATAGAAGAATTACAAATGAAATATATATTACCAGGCAAATTCCAGACGGATCACCTGGAGTTAAGATTTGGCCAGTATCGACAATTTGAAGGTGGTCAGTATAATATATCGATACGTTAATTTTTTGAGGGTGAGAAAAATCAGAATGTTGTCAGTTTTCAAATTAAATCTGCCACTTAATAACAAAAGTATTGATCTCATTAATTTACAAGAAACTAACTGGAATGATATAACAGATGTGCAACAGTTAGATATTCATAAATTTAATATAGATGTAACAGATGATGATATTATTAAATGTAGGGAAGTTTTTCCTGTAATAGTCTACTTAGCAGGTAATTGTTCTCATGCAGTTTTCAAAAAAGTAAAATGCCATAGATACAAAGACTTAATAACTAGAGCAATGACAGACAATGCAGAACAAATCCCTGAAAGTAACTGGTATCTTCAGGATATTAACAGAGACTCCCTGCTACACTCAAATGATACAACATAATTTTTTTGTTCTCTACAATTATGTAGTTTTGGATAAACTAACAAAAGACACTCCTTTTTTTATTCAATAAATCAGCGACATTTAGCTGTGTACATAACTTTAAATATTTTGTCAGATTATTCTTTTTTTTTTCATGTAGATCCTTGTGATGATGGTCACAATATAGAAAATATAGAAAAATGTTGATGTAGACTTCTACAAATGCTTTATTAAATAATTTTTGCCAAAAGAAAAATGGCAATATAATGAGAAAAAAATTAAATATAAAAAAAGAAAATTGGAAACATTTTATAAATAAATAAATAAACAAATAAATAAATAAAACATTTTTATATATTTATTGTTTTGTTTTGTCATTCTTTTATTGTCATGAGTTCAATTTTGAAAATTTTAATCACTTAAATTTAACAATCAGTATCTGCCCTTAAATGAAGTGTCTCGATTTTGCTTGACTACTCTTGATGACGTCATATTTGAGTGGAGAGGCCTTCTTAACGGAGGTCACGCAAGTAGACATCTACGCAGATGACACCACAATTTACCCCCGTATCAGTAAGAAATCCGGTGAAGCGGGCAAACATAACCTCGCTACTGATCTTGAGAGGAATCTGACCTCAGTAGTGGAATGGTGAATAAAGTGGCTTGTAAATTTCAATGCGTCTAAGACGTCAGTCGTCACATGCATCCTCTCCTGCCTCCCATAATCATGGACCAAGCGACTTTTCCTGAGAGCAATATACTGTGCCCTTCTCGGCCTTACCCTATCTTCCGATCCCAAGTGGAACCATTGCATTGAGTCAATAGCTAAATCTACTGCTAGGAAGGTTGGATCACTGTATCGGGCCAGGATGTTTTTTTCCGCCCGAATCCATCTTGCACATATACAAATCAACCATCCAACCGTGTATGGAATACTACTGTCATATATGGTCAGGCGCCCCCGCTGTTCATCTCAGTGTTCTAAACCGGCACCAAAGGAGAGTTAGTAAAGTGATAGGTAAAGACTTGGCGGTTCGACCCCAGCCACTTTCTCACCGGCGGGATGTGGCTTACTTCTGTCTGTTCTACAAATATTTTCATGGCTTCTGTTCCGACGAACTTAAGTCACTGGTGCCCCTGCCACATGAGTTTACTCGTGCAACCAGAATGGCAACTGGGTCCCACCCATTTACAGTTAGATCAAGCAAATGCAGCCGACAATTCTACTCCTGCAGCTTCTTTTCTCGCACTTCCCACCTGTGGAACTCTCTTCCATATTCTTGCTTTCCTGACGGCTACAACCTCCAGGAATGTAAATGCGGTGTCAATACCCATCTCTTAACCCCTTGGCTCTAGTTCTTTCTACATCACCCTGTATATCTTTTCCTTTCTCCCTGCCTTTGCAACTGTCATCACACCTGTATTTCCATCTTTCTCTTGCTCTTTTCTCTGACACCTCCTGTATCTAGATCGTTTTTCTCTTTACTCTCCTCTTATCTAATCTTTTTCTCTTATGTAGCCCCCCGTGCATCACTGTCGTTACCGCCTTATTTGGGGTGAAACGATTAAAAAAATCTCTGCAAACATAAGTCCGTCATCCATTTACACAAACTAAGTTAACGTAATTGATTCTTCCCTCATGCTTTTAAAATATCCTGTGAAAGACAAATTCTCCAAACCCGCCTTTTGGTCTCAGAAAATTCAACTCTTTCTTTCTGTTTCTGAAGGCGACATTGTTGCTTCTATTTTCTTTAAAACCACAATTGTTGCTCATATGCTTTGTACACGGCTTTCTCAGCATCTTTCTGTAGATCACAATTTCTCTTGACTCAAGTCACTTCAAGTCTCTTAAACCTTTGCAAGGAAAACAACCAGCATTCACTGGGTGTATGACATGAAGGACTAATGTTATATAGAAGGTGAACAATGATTTTTTTGTTTCTAATGAAAACTTCTTGTTTTTCTTGGGTTTTGGGCATAACGGTAAACTGCATTCAGCGGTAAGGGCTCTGTTTGGGAGGTTGTGAGTAGCATGGAACCACCTCTTAATTGCTACTTTTCCGAGGCCTACCCTGTCCCGGAGTGGTAACACCTGCTAGGGTCCCGGCTATGAGCAAACAGTTAACCCCCAAACTGGGGTTAAATCACTATGAAAGTATAGAAATACACTTTTATAGAAATGTATACATAAAATAGACTTTTTTAAAGAAAAATATACATTTTTGACGGAAAAATATTACCAACAATACATTTTTGAAGGAAAAGTTGTTCACGTCAAGACATTTTGAATACAAAACCAGAAGACATTTTTCAGTTTTCTAAAATAAAACAAAAGATTTAATTAAAATCAGACTAGATCAACCTTCTCACTATAACCAAAAATTAAAAAATAACTTAAAATCCCACCTTTTTGGCATTAAATGACCCACAGAATTTGATATGCCGTTTAAACAAAACTCAAACTCAAACTCTCACTTGTTTTTCTCAATGTGCTTTCAAATTTACTTATTTACAAATGTTTCGATTTGATAATTCCCTAGTTGGAATGATATGTATGTTTTGTTTTTTTTTTACATATGCGTATACTTAGGCTTTGAAGATTTGACGATTGCAAGTTGCATCACGTTTGCGGGCACGGAACACGAAGACACGAAAATAACAAAAATCTTCGTAACATAATGGGCACATGAATTGAAGTGAAACAGAAGGCCCATTCATTGAACAAAAAATATGGGGAAAATTCTGATTTGAATATATAGCTTTGTAATAAGTTCGGTGTGATGCAGTAGATATCGGCTGGGAACGAGAAATTGAAGAGCCGAGTTCGAATTTCATTTGAATTCGTTGCATTCATTTACGCATAAATACCCTTGAGAAAGGTTATCAATCTGTGGCTTCTGCCTTCAGCTATGGGTTAAATATCTAAACAGATTAGATTCTATAGCTTTAGCTGGAAACTAGGCTACCGCAGAAAGAAATGGCAATCTACTGCGCGACAATCTTCTGCCCAGTCAGTCAAATCTTTTCGAGACAAGTGTAGGCCACTTAACTGACTGATAATGGACCTTAGAAGTTGCGTCCTGTATGCGGACACAGAAGACGAAGACGCGATGTTAAAAGAAATATAGCATCAAGCTTTGTAACATAATGTGTACGTGAGCTGCACTGAATCAAGACGTCCATTTATTAAACAAAGGATCTGGCGGAGAATCTTATTTGAATATATTGCTTTGTAATGTAAGATTCTAATCAGGTTTTTTTTTGTAAGTAATAAGTAAAAGGGAAGTGTATGCTTAGTTGCAAAAATGTTGCTTCACTGAAGTGCCTAAATTGACGACTGTCAAATCTTTTTCTATTATCCATGTTCTTTCAAGACGTAAGCGATCATAAACCTCCATGTCTCCCTATCCCTAGTGGCTCTTAGCACGTTTTCTCGTATTACCTTATCCAAAACCCGCTTTGTCATCTACTTGCTCAAGCCTGTCAAGTATGTTACCTACTGCTTTCCTCTGTTTCTCTTTCCACCTATCTGACCTGTGAGTATCAGGCCTTTTTCATCATTACGTTTCTGGGAAATTTTAGCTGTTTTATTCTGATGTTCAATATTAATTTCCTGTTCGTTTCCATCCTTTGCAAAACCTCATTCTTGCTGACATGCTCGATCCATTATATCCCCAGCATCCTTCTGTAGAACCACATTTCAGTTGCTTCACTTTTTTCCTTAATCTTTGATGAGATTATCCAGCACTCACTGTCATACTGAAGAACACACATCACATAGCAATTCAGTACTCTCTTCTTTGTTTTTAACAATATCACCCTGTTCACACTCCACTCACGTCTATTGAACAGGTGAAGAGGCTCATCCCTTGTTTCCTGTTTAGGATGTGGTTTCCGGCTTTCTCTTTTCCAATCTTTTTACTCTTACGTAGCACTCTGCGCATCAGTGGTGTTATCGCATTGCTTGGGGTGATATGATTAAAAAAAAAAAATTGCTTCGGATATCAGTGTTGCATATTCCATCTGCCGTTAGAACATTTCACAAGTAATTAATTTTTTGTACCTGCTTGATTTTAGTATCCCCCACCTGTAATTGGCATTTTGGGCTCCTGTGTTTTGCTGATGACCATACATTCGGTTTTCTTTTAGTTTATTTGTAGTCTTATCTTCCGACTTACTTCAGCTACATTCTTTAGGAAGTTTTGTAGTTTCCATTCTATGTCTGCTATCAGCACTGTATCATCTACGTATCTTATGTTGTTCAGATTGTGGCTGCCGATTATTAATGCTGGCATAATTTCTAGGGTCTTCATAATAGACTTGCAGTACAAACTATATCCGGTGAAACGACACATCCTTGTCGTACGCCTCTTTCTATCTTTGTATATCTGTTGAATTCGTTTCCTGTCCGTATGCAGACGTTTTACTGCCAGTACAGGTTCTTGGTAGCTCTAATGTGTTTTCCCAAATATGTCGAAGTTAATGAGCATTTTTATAAATTCTTTGTGGTGTACTTTGTCGAATGACTTTACGTGTATTCTTTTTTTTTCTTTTGAATTCTCAGTTAATCCTGAGTTGTTTATCGAATCTGAGAGAATACAGACACAGAATATTATATTAACCAACGGATGTTAACATATAAAACATTAAACTAACGGAGCTCGTTTTAAGGATCACGCCATTGACTGACTTGGTTGAATAAGGGAAAAAGATAAAAGTTAGTCACGGGCCTTAAGTACACGTATTTAATGTATTTTCTACATGAACGAATATGTAAAAGCGAGCCGACATTACCTAATAACGATAATAGATTTTCGATCTTCCCACTGAAATACAAACAAACAAGCAAAACAATGTGAATGAAGTTAGGTAATTGGTAGTAAAATCTTATAATAATTGACAGTGCTTTATATAATAAATTTGAATAATATTATTCTTAACAATACCAGTGATTTTAAACAAAGATGACTGAGTATAAGCTTTTGTGAAAACTTATTGATTATTTTTAGAATGTTGAAGCTCTTTGTAGTCTAATCAGTAAAACAGATGATCGGCTCAAGTAGACTTTGTGAAGATAGTAGCGGTTTACTGCTTATTTTCCATCCAGAATGCTTAATTAATTTCGTTGAATAAGTTGCTCGATACAGAAATAAAATGAATGAAATTCAAGTCAGTAACTGATAAGCGTTCATCTAAGACAGCTGAGTAAGTGGTCGCTATCAGGAAGAATCTTGAAAGTAAAAGAAATTAAAGGCAGGAAATAAGAGTGGAATAAATTCGAATTTGTTTCATTCACTTATGCACAAATATTCTCGAGAAAGGTATTAATCGATCTCTTCTCCCTCCAGCTATGGGTTGAATACCAGGTCAGGTTGGGTTCTATAGGCTTTGCTGGCAACCGGTCTAGCGCAGAAAGTACTTGCAATCTATTGCGTGAAAATCTTTTGTTTAGTCGATCATGTCTGGAAAGAGTGATAATCGCCCAAAAGTCTATCACGTATAGCAATTAACACACAAGGGTTACTCTGAAAACATCGCGGTTTTTACGAGGAAAATTAAATCAATGGAAAAATGAAGAAAAAAAAGATTAAAATAATAATGAGGAAGGCTTCATAGAAGACACACAAACAGCTTTTTTTTCATAACCAGTGACTCGACAAACACTTAAGGTATAGATGTTTTTTAGAACTTGTCTATATTTCTGAAATGAGGTAGTATTTACACTATTTACATTGTTCGGACTATTTTCCTTATCTTTGTTGACATTTGTGGAACGTTTCCGCGGTTGTTCAACCCGGCCTTCTTCAAGTGCTAGGAATTTCTAACCGAAACCTTTATTAAATCACTGGTGTATATCATTCTCATTTCTTGCGTAAAGCCTCTTTTGGTAATCATGAGTTATCTCCCACTAACCGGACTTTTTAAGTTACTTGTTCACCATTGCTGTAGACTGCTATTGAACTCTCAAATCTTTGGGTCAAGTCACAAAAACTAACTAACGTCTATATCCACTGGGAAATGTGTCCTTAAGGACAAGAACAGCTGAATTTCTGGGACTTATAAACCTAATGTTCAGTTCCATTCTTTTTGTTTATCAAAGTTCATATTGCAATTGTTGATGTTAATAGTTTTCTTTGGTAATTTATTTTTACCAAAGCTCAAATTGCAATTTTGACACTAATGATTTTGATTAATAAAGGGTTCGGTTAGAAATTCCTAGCACGTGAAGAAAGCCGGAGTGTACAACGGCCGAAACCTCGTACAAATGACAACAAAGATGAGGACAACAGTCCGGATAATGTAAATAGTGTTTTTTTTTTTATTATATCACCACAAGCAAGACATTATATCACCACAATGCTTAGAGGATTAGATAGAGATATACAGTGGAACAGACAGAAAAAAAAGATGCAGGGGTCGTTGAAAAAGGAGTAAAAGAAAGATGGAATTCAAGGAGATAGATGGCAATTGACATTGAGTTTAAATCATTGGAGGTTGTACCTATCAGGGAAGCATATATAGGTTAGGGAGTTTCACAGACGTGAAGTGCAGGGAAAACTTGTTGGAGTAGAAGTGGTGTTTACATTTAACTGTTTCAACAGTAAGAAGATGGGACCTAGATATCAGTCTGGTAGTACGCGTAAACGCATATAATCAGGACAATAAGGAAAAATCTTGCCAAAGCATTAGCCATGGAAATATCTATTGAAAAAACAGAGGGAAGCTTGAATACTGAAATAGTTGTTGGTTGGTTGTTTTGTTTTTATGGCATATCAACCTCAGAGGGTCATCTATTGCCAACTAATTTTTTTATTTATTTATTGCTGGTAATAATTTTTTTTCAACAATTTATTGTTGTTTTTTATATAAGTTTTGTGTCTAGCAATATTTTTTTTCTTTTCGAGTATCAAGATTCATTGGGATTTATTTTTAAGGGCAGGGTCCCCAAGTTCTAGCCTTGTTATTTAACCCATAACTGGAAGGAAGAGACGGATTAATACCTTTCCCAAGTGTACCAGTGCTTAAGTGAATGCAGGGTATTCAACTGGTATTTGAACTCGGTTCACCGATTTCTCTTTCCGAGCCGATGTCCACTGCACCACAACGCACATCCGTCACTAAACGCTTACAGCACCTGGTATTCCCAAGCAGTCACCCATCCAAGTACTGACCAGGATCAACGTTGCTTAACTCGGTGATTGAGCGAAAACCGGTGTATTCAACGGGATAGGCCGTAAGCCACTGAAATAGTTAAGTTTAACGTGTTGCGAAATATAGACGGAAAACGGAAGTAGAAGGTAGTGAAGATTATTAGGACAGATATCGATTGACCTTTCACAGTGAGTTTAAGATCGGGAAGAATCCATACGGCAAACCTTTTCATAAAGTGGCTGTCATTGGGAAAAGGACGCCACACTTGCCGAAATATGGAAATTTCTCCTCATTTGAAATGCGGAGAAAGTGAGAATGATTCAACGCTGTGAAAGTACCATGGCTTTTCCCAGCTTTAAATGTCTGAGCTGTCGAAGTTAATGATTGGTGCTGAACTTTTGCCATTGCAGTATTGTGTATGTGGAGAAGCAACTGCAGAACAGAAAACAGGAACGAAGGTTGTCATGGCTCTCTCCAAATGCCTGTCTTTTGTAGCTCTTAATATATTTTTAAATCCTTTTATTTCTCGTGAATGAACAAGCTGGAAGTTTTTTTTTTAATCATTTCTCCCCGAGCAAAGGCAGAAATGCCACTGATGAGCGGGGGGCTATATAACTGTCAAAAGATTAATTAGAAAAGAGTGAGGAGTACAAACTAGTTAGAAAGGAGCAATAGAAAGCTAAGAGTGCAGGTGCGATGACAGATACATAGGTGGAGAGAAAGGGAAGGATATACGGGGTGGGGGAAGGGCTAGATTCAAGTGGTTAGTAGATGAGTATTGACATTGTATTTAAATTTATGGAAGTTGTAGCTGCCAGGAAAGCAAGAATATGGGAGCGAGTTCCACAGGCGGGAAGTGCGAGAAAAGAAGCTGCAGGAGTAGAATTGTCGTCTGCATTTGGCTAAACTGACTGTGAATGGGTGGGACCCAGTTGCCAGTCTGGTTGCACGAGTAAACACCTGCTGAAGGAGGCACCAGTGACTTAAGTTCGTCCAAGCAGAAGCCATGAAAGTATTTATAGAATAGACAAAGGGATGCCACATTTCGACTGTTGGGGAAGTGACTGCAGTCGAGCCGCCAGATCAGTACCTATCACATTACAGACTCTCATTTGGAGCCTGTCGAGAACACTGAGGAGAACGGCAGGGGCGCCTGACCATAAATGGCAGCAGTACTCTATGCACGGACGGATGGTTGACTTGTATATATGCAGGATGGATTCAGGCGGAAAAAAACATCCTGGATCGACATAGTGACCCAACCTTCTTAGCAAGTACCATGGCTTTTCCCAGCTGTAAATGTCTGAGCTGTCGAAGTTAATGATTGATGCTGAACTTTTGCCATTGCAGCATTGTGTATGTGGAGAAGCGACTGCAGAACAGAAAACAGGAACGAAGGTTGTCATGGCTCTCTCCAAATGCCTGTCTTTTGTAGCTCTTAATATATTTTTAATTTCTTTCATTTCTCTTGTACCCAGTTCAACCATCCATTTCCTTGCAATGAGGTTATTTTCCTCTGCCCCTCTTGTCTTTAAACTGTTCTATGAGTATCAGATTTTCCAATCCCTCTTTCCTCGTTATGTTCCCTGATGTAAAGTATAGGTTTCTTCTTTGTTTCAAGTTTCTACAAATCTTCGTCGTTTCTCACATGTTTGGTCCATGGCATATCTAACATTTTCTTTCAGAACGACATTTATGTTGCTATTGTAGATTATATGAGCTGGTGAATAATTTTCTTCAAGAAATCTATTTTTATGAAACTGGTAAAAATATGCAAACTGGTTTGCCAAACAAAAATAGACATTGTTTTGATAAATATTTAATGGTTGCCAAAGTTAAAAACGTGCAAAATTCCCCATGCCAGGAGAATATTTGATTGTTTTGAAACCAGCGTAACCAACGTCAAATAATATGGGACTTGAAATTATGTAAACAATGTGTCAAAATATGATGCAGTCACTCTTATAAAAGAGAGAAATTAGGCGTAGTCAGCAGTTGGTGAGCATTTGAGATCGGAAACCAGACCGAGAAAGACCGGGAAAACTGCGGACGAACGCGGCCTCTGGCCCCTCGATGCGTGTGTACTGACACCCTCGGACCCACCTTTTACTCTACGCCACGTCACCTGAAGAGCGAAAAAATGTTATGCTGTCTACATTTGTTTATATATACGTGTTACAGTCGTCATTTTATTAAGTGAGAATATCGTCATTTTATCAGCGTGTAAAAGGCAAGTCATTTTTATCAGAGAGAAGTTAACAAATTTGGGGAAGCTAGTGTCAAATTAATTACCGTTGTGCCATCAACGCATATACAACAATTTGGTCGTTTTAACGAAATTATTTTCGTCATTTTTGGTATCGAATGTATACAATACATGCTGGTAATTTTGGTGCCGTCTGTCTTTATATCTCGAAACGATCGTCATTCATGATATAGAGTTTATGCTACATTGCTTTAAATCTCTTCCTCATTAAGGAGATTTTTACTTCACCTTGTAGATATTGCTTGCTGGTCCGATATTACGAACCTGTCAAATTTCAAGCAAAGGACCAAATTGAATTCTACTTCAGTTTTAGGGTAATATTGAGGGCCAATCGATGTTCAAAGTATGGCACTTCGTTAAAAGTGGAACCGTTCATTGTGAGCAGAGAAGACTCAGCGTACGATCGTTGGCGACAAATCATAATATCTTAGTATTGGGAGTATTGAAAATTCCCAGGAATTTTAGCTGTTTTTCCTGATGTTAAATATAAGTTTCCTTTTCGTTTCCATCCTCTCCAAAACCTTATCGCTGCTCACCATGGTATCATCAGCATCTATTTGTAGAACTACATTTCGGATGTTTCAAGTCTCCCCTTCATATCTGAAGAGGCTTTCTAGCACCCACTGCTGTATTGAAGAACAGACATCACTTAGCAATGCAGTAATCTGGTTTTTTGTTCTTAGCAAAAGTTTCCTATTCTACTCAGATTGTGGAATCCTTGTCCATGCAATGTCGCTAGCTTCTGTTCCAATCTTACAGCACCTGCGATTCCCGAACGGTCGGAAATCTAGATAGTGACCAGATTCAACGTTGCATAACTTTGGTGATTGTATTAAAAACTGGTGTTTTAACCTAATGTTAGACTGCGCAAATATATCCGACAAAGTATGCCACAAAGACCTGAAAGAAATGCTCAGCAAAGTAGACATATTTGGGAAAGACATACGAACAGAAAACCAGGTCAGGGAATATACAAATCTAAAGACGGATGTACGACAGGGATATGTTTTTTCACCAGATTTATTCAACTTATACTGCGAGGTAATTCTGAGAGCCCCAGAGGTCATGCCAGGATACATCATTAGCGGACACATTCTGAATAACATAAGATATGTAGATGATACAGTGCTGACAGCAGACACGGAAAGGAAACTACAAAACTTCCTAAAAAAAGGTAGCTGAAGAAAGCGGGAAAAAAAGGACTACAAATAAACTACAAGAAAACTGAATGCACGGTCATCAGTAAAAAGAGGGACCCAGAATACCAACTACAGGCGAATGATAGTAAACTCAAGCAGGGACAGAAATTTCAATACCCACGAAGTGTTCTAACAGAAGACGGATACTGCGACACTGAGATCTGGAGGCGAAACGGTAGTAATATATATATATATATATATATATATATATATATATATATATATTTGGTGGGGGAATAAAATTAAATGTGCGACAAAGCATGGAAACTAACCAATTAAATATATAAAGCATACAAGCTGACATTTAAAAACCCGTTTGTTGTGCATAATGTTTCAATCATTTCCCGCCGGTTAAGGCTTCAAAGATTTAGCAATTTTAGAATTGGCAATACAGATCGAAAAGGTTATACTGTAGATTGTTCAAACCTTTTAATAAGTTTCTCTATTGTTGAGGCACAAAAATGTTTGAAGTTGAATAGCGGTAATGCATTATTCTTAAATAGAGTTGTGTTATAAATCCAAACAAGGGCTTAAGTTGAACTTTGAGCTAATATTTCATTATACTCTGTTTCTGTAATGATGGCTTTTAGGGCAAGGTTCAAAAACGTGTTCAGAGATGGATTCACAGCAGCGCCTTTGATTCGGTTAAAAACCCTTTCAGTATTTTGCCGCCAAATCATCACTTGTTGTGTGAACTCGTTTGCATTGTTATTCCTGTTAGACTCCAGAACATTAGAAATAGTCGCCACTCATTTGATGCTATCTGCTAAAGAGGAACTGACCTCTATAAACAAAATATCTGGTAGTACTTATTCCGTCATTAACCCTGGAACACTATCCATCTATTAAAGTGACACTATTACTAACTATGGGTATATCATACCCGATTTTGAAAATATCAAAAAATTTTTAAATATAAATCTTTATCTGAAATATCTTACATGCAGACGCTTCTAAATTTGTCACTAAATCCACGTCTATTGAACAGGTTAAGAGGCTCATCACTTGTACCCTGTTTAGGATGTGATTTCCGGCTTTCTCTTTTCCAATCTTCTGACTTTGTTTTTTGTTTTTTTTTTCTCAATTGGAGTAGATACATCTATCTATAGCCCGGTTCACACTCCAGCCACGTCTATTGAACAGGTTAAGAGTCTCCTCACTTGTTCCCCGTTTAGTATGGGATTTCCGGCTTTCTCTTTTCCAATGTTCTCACTTTGTTTTTTTTTGTTTTTTTTGTTTTTCTCAATTTGAGTAGATAGATCTATCTATAGCCCGGTTCACACTCCACCCACGTCTATTGAACAGGTTAAGAAGGCTCACCCCTTGTTCCCCGTTTAGGATGTGATTTCCGGCTTTCTCTTTTCCAATCTTTTCCCTATTATGTAGGCCGCTGCACATCAGTGGCGTTACCACTTTACTCGGGGTTATACGATTAAAAAAAAGTTTCAGTTAACATTAATAGTAACTTAAAAACATTATTTATTTAAGAAAACCAGGTACTGAAAATTTAATTAAATTGTAATGAAGATGGCCTCATTTGCGCTGCGTACTTTCGAATTCCATCTGAATTCATTGCATTCACTTACGCGCAAATAATCCCGAGAAAGGTATTAATCCATCTCTTCCCTCCAGTTATGGGTTAAATAATAGGACAGATTGGGTTCTATAGTCTTGGCTGGCAACCAATCTACTGCAGAACGCAATGGCAACCTACTGCGGGATAATCTTCTGCCCAGTCAGTCATGTCTCGAAAGAGACATGATCCCCCAAGCGTGTATCACGTATGGCGCTTAACTGACTGACTATGTACCCATGGTTAGTGTTCTCGGGTTAATTGGTAGTAACTCACTAGCAATACATTTCAGATATAACAAATAATATTGCATACGGATCCATAATGAAATCGGATATCAACCTAGTTCGCAGTCACTGCATGCAAAGATAAATCACACCACAAAATTTTATTAGTCAATTGTTAATATGATAGACAACTAGTGCTGATTTAAATGAAAAGCGATTGGACTAATGAACTGTTTTTGTTTTTCGATTTGTCAAAGAAAAGTGTACTGAATTATTATGTCATCCATTGTTCTATATATCAGCGAATGATGGACAATGAACCGAATGACACGGAGAAAACTAAAGGTAGCAGGGATATGGTTCTACATAAGGATACCGGAAATTCTGTGGACGGATAAGTAAGCCACAAGTATGCCTTAAAAAATTGCAAGGCTAACATCATTCATCCTATCACCTTGAATCATATTTTCTTTTATTATACGCTTTTTTTCTACTTCTTTAACTGTCGGTGGCGTCTTTGTGGCTTTATCGCCTTCCTTGAGCTGCAACATCAAACATTTATGCACAAAATTAGGATAGAAAAAAGTTTAATTTCCTTTGACACGCAAGGAGGGCTTAGTCTTAAACCTCGCAGGGCACACTGAGGACAAGATGGCTTTCGGCATATCACGTTGAATACATCGGTTCTCGTTCGATCATCGAAGTTAAGCAACGTGAGCCTGGTCAGTACCGCTAGGGAATACCAGGCACTGTAAGCGTTCAGTGACGGATGTGCGTTATAGTTCAGTGGTTGTCGGCTTGGAAAGAGAAATAGGTAAGCCGAGTTCGAATTTCATTTGTGTTCCCTGCATTCACTTAAGCACTAGTACCCTTGGGAAAGGTATTAAATCCGTCACCTTCCTTCAGTTATGGGTTAAAAAGCGGGATGGTGCCTGGAGGCAACCCATCTAGTGTTGGTGTCACAAGAAAAATACCCTTGGAAGCTCTGGCGAAGCATCAAGTATCGAGCTACTTGGCAAGATTATGAATGTCGCTATGAATTGCGCCAGGGTTCCAAATGCACAGGGTGGGTAGTGGGTTCTATCTTGGCCAAGGGCCGCAAGACGACGACGAGGACAAGATGAGATTGTGATAATAGATGAAAAACTGAAGATAGAACGAGGGCATTAACAAAGAGAGAAAAGAGGCACACAAGATAGTGGTGAGACATGATCACCTGTGACCTTAAGGGACCCGGCATCTATAATAGCCCTATGCTACGGTATTTCCTATATTCTCACTCCTACATCATTTGTCATTTTCTCAGTTCCCCACAGAGCAAGACATTTAAGGTCTAACCACTAAAGCCTCAGATATGAGGCGTTCCTACTTTAAATATTTAGTTTTCAATATTTCGTATGAGGTTACTGTTTCTAGTTTGATTTTGGCATTTAATGTAAAAGCCGCTAAATGGATTCGCATAGAAATGCATAAGGAATATGAAGACGAATAATAAAAAATATTATAACGAAAAAATTTCATCACAGAAAACAAACAATTTCAGGTTAATACCGCTTACATGTAAACAAACGCTGTAGTGCGGATAATCAGAAAAACGAAGCAGCTGTGGGGTTATTGATTTTTATCTCTTTGCAACCATTAGGAGTCGGTGGCTGAATTGGCTAATGCGTTGGCAATATGAGACGTGTTACCGTGAGATCGTATGCTACTTGAAAACTCGTCGGAAATTAATTTAATTCCGATTTCACGCTACTTTCTTTAACGATTGAAAAACACAGCAATCCCGAACAGCCTAATCATAATAAAAAGATAACCATCATTATTGGAAAATCATAACAGAACACATTTTGTATTGGGATTCAAATAATCTACAACTAATACTTCTAATCCTTTGATAAATTAAAATAATATTTGCACGAAATAGCTTGAATAGTACTACAGGTATAAATACAAATTTTTGCCCTGTTTCATTATGAGGATTTTTGAAGACTAAAGACTGTTTTGTTCAGTGCCTGAAATGCAAATTATAGTCCTATTAAATCTGATAGACTGTAGTATATACATCTTTGTGTAAATTAATTGAGACTACAGATTTAGTTTATTTTCTTTCAACATACCGTCAGTTCTAGACCCACTGCAGTGACAGGTTGTAATCGTTTTCTATTTTCTCCCAAATTAAATCATTTGCGGTGGTGTGCAGTAATATGGCTCTATTTTCGGGATTTATGATGAAATTTGTTGTTTTTTTTAATCGTATCACACCGAGCAAGGCGGTAAGGACACTGATGTGCAGGGGGCTATGTAAAAGTGAAAAGATTGGAAAAGAGAAAGCCGGAAACCACATCCTGAACAGGGAACAAGGGATGAGCCTCTTAACCTGTTCAATAGACGTGGGTGGAGTGTGAACCCGGCGATACATAGATCTATCTACTCCAATTGGAAAAAAACAAACAAACTGAGAAGACTTGATTTGTTTGTCTTTCTTAAATAATTCATCTGTGACGGCATCAGAATTTTTTTCAAACTGAACGAATTTACTGGCAAACCTTACAGAGAGATCGCGACTATTGTTGGTGTCAGCCTTTAAACTGTCAGCCGTGTTATCATAGCAAAGAAACAACCTGGATCCATCAGTTCAAAATGTAAAGGAAAATGCGGTCGGAAGAAAAAAATCAAGGGCAATAAATGACGTATACGCGATGAGGGAAGTGTGGAAGATCCTAGGAATCCTAGAAGCAAATTATTCCTTTTGTTTCAGTTTATTTGATCAAAGGTGTACATACACGCATGGAAAAAGCTTAGATATATTAAAAAATAATAATAGTTTCGCATAGAACCTGAGTACTAATGGAGGTGTCTCATTTATCTTTAAACATTTCGTCGCATAAGATTGCATTAGCGACGTAACAGATAAATATAAAGTAGAGTCGAGTTCAAATACCCCTTCCCTAAACTACATTTGACTAATGCATAACCTTCGTCTTGTGACATTCCCATAAAGAAATTAAAGGAGGCTTGAGGAATGTGTGTCCTTCGTCCACGAATAGATTGGTTTTCAAGTCTGTCATAGGTCACATTGACGGAAATCTGCTGAATGAACCAACACAGCAATGCCAAGAGTTAAGGTCGGAATTAATTTCAACTTCATGCTTTCATCTTATCTTTGTCATAGACACACGCATTCTACCACACAGTGAAGCAGTTTGATGTGCGTAATAATATAATCAGGGCCTGTTTTATAACATACTGTTATTGTTTTCATTCATATTCAATATTGCTTTTTCCCCCCTCCTCAAAAATGCTTACGATAAATATCTCAAAATAATACGTCTTAATATAGAAATATTTGAAATAGAAGAAAAATATTATAAATGATAACAAAGACACTCAATACCTTTATAGTAATGTCCTTAAGAAAGGCAAGAAAATATTTCTTCCTTCGCTACATGTGCTTAGTTTTGGATTGTTGTTGAACAGCAATCATTGAAACAAGCAACAGAAAAAATAAATGTATTTTTTTAAATTCTGAATTTTTTAAATTATTGCAGCCCAAGGAAGGCGATAAAGCCACAAAGACGCCACCGACAGTTAAAGAAGTAGAAAAATGGCGTATAATAAAAGAAAATATGATTCAAGGTGATACAATGAATGACATTATATTTGAATTGCAGTGTATTGTAGTCCAGTGGAAAGTGAGAATGAAAGAATTAGTTAAAAAAAAAAGTAAGTGAGAAGACAATTTTAGAATAAAACTTCTTCGTCTCCTTCTCCGTGCCCTCTCCTTTCAGAACGTAGGCGACCATGGCTTTCCATGTCTCTCGATCCATGGTGGCTCTTAGCAAGCTTTCTTCTGTAACACCATGCAAACCCCGTTTTGTCATCCACCTGCTGAGGTCCTTTAAATATATTATTCGCTGCTTTCCCCTGTCTCTCTTTCCCTCAAGTTTTTCCTTCATCTTCGATGATATTGTCCAGCATTCACTGCGATATTGAAGAACGGACACCACACAGCAATCCAGTACTATGTTCTTTGTTTCTAGTGAAATTGTCCTGTTTCTTAATACTCTAAACGTTCATTCGTTGTGCCAATTCGCCTTCGGATCTCTGTGTCGCACTTTCTATCTTCTGTTAGGACACTTTCTATGTACTTTTTGTACCTTCTTGATTTTAGTCTACCTGTATTTGGCATTTTGGCCGCCTCTTTTGCTGATGAGCATGCATTCGGTTTTCTTGCAGTTTATATGTAGTCATTTCTTGTCAGTCTCTATAGCTACCTTCTGTAGAAGGTCTTATAGTTTTCTTTCAGTGTCTGCTCTAAGCATTGTATCTTCTGCGTACCTAATGTTGTTTAAATTGTGGTCTTCGATGACGAATCCTTGGATAACTTCTAGGGTTCTCAGAATAGTCTCGCTGAACAGGCTGAATTGATGCGGAGCAAAGACATTTCCTTGTCTTAAGCCCCTTTCAACCTTTGTATATCTGCTGAATTCCTTACCTGTCCTGTTCTTGATTACTCTTAGGTCTTTCCTAAAATGTCGAGGCTCCCGGGCATCCCCATCAATTCTTTGTGACGTATTTTGTCAAACGCCTTTGCATAATCGATAAAAAACAGGTACAAGTCTTTCTTCATTTGCATTGCTTTTTCGGAGAGCATCCTAATCATAAATATAGCGTTCCTTGTTCCAGTGTCTTTGACGAACCCGCACTGCTTTTGGCCTATTTATGGCCTGATTCTGCTTCTCGCTCTATTCATCAGAATTCGAACGATCAGTTTTGTTATATAGCTCTGATATATATACTGATGGTTCTGTGAAGTTCACACTCGTTTGCACCTGGCTTCTTAGGTAGTGCTATGAAGATCAACTTGCTGTGATCATCTGGTATTATACCACCATTATAAATTTTGTTTGTTATTTCTGTAATTTTCTCTATGCCAAATACTTATGGGGCTACCAGCAAGTAGATTCCACTTCAGACTTTAATATTTCCGGTCCGTGTTTTCCATATTGCAATGTTAAGGTAAAATAATGAGACCTAACTGCCAGTCTAGAACTAGGTGTAAATATGTAAAATCTAGGTACCAAAGAAGACAGCTGATAGGAGTAATTGTGATAAAAATATTGACAGGAATTTAACAGATAAACTATATGACAATGGAGAAAAATGATTTAGCCGAGATTCTAGGTTAGAACTAATAAATGTGCAGATTCTTCTTTGAATGTTTTAAGGAACTCTAGATGCATGGCAGAAGCAGTAGAAAAATGGTGTAAAAACATTAGCATAAGAAGGCTCAAATAAGTTTCTTATTTCAGATATTACAATGAAAAGAAAAGAGTTGCAACTAAGTTCAGACTGTTGTTCCAATAATTTTCAGATGCTCTACAGATAATAGAAGCAAATTGGGATTAGACACATGAGAATATCAGACCTCAAATGGAACCACTATATTGAATCCATAGCAAAATCTACTGCTAAGAAGGTTGGGTCACTATGTCGATCAAGGATGTTTTTCCACCTGAATCCATCCTGTATACATACAAGTCAACCATCCGTCCGTGCATGGAGTACTGCTGCCATTTATGGTGAGGTGCCCCTGCCGTTCTCCTCAGTGTTCTTGACAGGCTCCAAAGGAGAGTCTGTAATGTGATAGGTACTGATCTGGCGGCTCGACTGCAGCCACTTCCCCATCGTCGAAATGTGGCCTCCCTTTGTCTGTTCTATAAATACTTTCATGGCTTCTGCTCAGACGAACTTAAGTCACTGATGCCTCCTCAACAGGTGTTTACTCGTGCAACCAGACTAGCAACTTGGTCCCACCCATTCACAGTCAGATTAGCCACATGCAGACGACAATTCTACTCCTACATCTTCTTCTCTCGCACCTCCCGCCTGTGGAACTTGCTCCCGTATTCTTGCTTTCCTGACGGCTACAACCTCCAGAAATTTAAATGCAAAGTCAATACTCATCTACTAACCACTGGACTCTAGCTCTCTCCCCACCCCTGTATAGCCTTCCCTTTCTTTCCACCTATGTATCTGTCATCGCACCTGCTTTCTCAGCTTTCTATTGTTCCTTTCTAACTAGTTTGTACTCCTCACTCTTTTCTAATTAATCTTTTTACATTTATGTAGCCCCCTGCACATCAGTGGCGTTTCCGCCTTGCTCGGGGTGAAATGATTAAAAAAAAAAAAACATAGTCATACATTTATATGCACTGTCTTTATTGTCATCTTCACGCTATTTTACCCTCTAAGATTCTTTAGGTGATATATGATAGAATTTCGAATAGGCACTTTTGTTTAATCCACGGGGTGTAGATTGTTCAAGTTCTACGTAATATGCCTTTTCTAGACATCATACTTTTTGTTCATTCTTTTTAAGTAGGTACCTCCACTCATTTTCGATGTCTAAATTTTAAATTGAATTTTTTCAAATAAAAAGTTTTCTTGAAACTCTTATTTTAGTTTTAATAAAAAGCTACGTGAATTAATTTACTCTTTCCACTAAGCAAAATGATCTGGTCATTCCAAACACAAATTACATTGATTTGAATCTAAACTTTTTTCAATTTTTGCAATCTTTTAATTTTCAGACAATTTATAAGCAATCGACACATTTGTAAACAAAAAGTTAATTCACGGTCTTGAAAATGATGCAAAAATAAAATATACATAGATGACATTTTTCTCTCAAAGATTAGCAAATTTTATGTTAAATTAATCTGATTTAGAAAAAGTATTACTTATTTATAGCGTGAAATTTAGAAGAAAATTATTTCTTATTCACAGAGTTGGAGTTTTTGACCTGACCAACGTAGAACAAACGTGTTGACAGATTGTCAGATTAGAGATAAGATAATTGTATGGCAATCACAAGTGACAAAATTGTACAAATCTTTTTTCAGGTAAGGGAACGAAACACTGATCTTTTAATTTGCACATAGAAATTACCAAACCAAAAATAATAACTTCAAATACACACAAAATTATTATTTTAAAAGTATGGAGACCAAACGATTTATATTAAACTTTTTAATTTTCGATTACTAAATATAATCTTCGTCTAATTAAATTTTAAAGTAACCCTAACAAAACTTTGAAGTATATTAAAAAATATATTTGAATCTTTATAAATGATTATAATTTAAAACAAATTAAAACAATTCTTTTAAAATTTTATTAGTAATCGAAAAAAAAATTTTTCTTCAGATTGTCATGTTTTTAATTTTTATTATTTATTCAAGCAATTAAAATCTTATCAAATTAAACAATGTCATACTTATTTGCATTTATCGTTTTACTAATGGGAGCAAATTTTTGGAAAAATGTGGGCCTAATTTTTCAAATTATATTTTAACCACCATAGACAACCGCTCCTACTCCCCATCACAACGGATCAGGCTAGTCTCCCTGAAAGCGAAACACTGTGCGCCCTCGACTTAAATCTATCAGCCGACCTCAAATGGAATGACAACATGAATCCATAGGTAAATCTGCTGCTCGTAAAGTCGGGTCTCATTGTAGGACTAGTAATCTTTTCTTATCTAAATCCATCTTGCACAAATATAAATCTACCATCTACCCGTGCATTGAATATTGCTGTCACATTTGATCGAGTGCCCCTGCTATTCATCTTGAGTTTTTAACAAAATCCAACGAATAATCTGTACTGTAGTTGATACTGAGCTGGTAGCACAACTTCAGTCATTTTCACACGAGCGTACTGTGGCTTCCCTCTGTCCTTTATACAAATACTTTCACAGCTTCTTCTCCGATGGGATTAGCTCCCTGGTGCCTCCTCTGCATGAATTTACTCAAGCTACTACACTAGCGGCTTGGTCTCACTCTTTTACAGTAAAACCAATCAAATGTAACCGCAACTTTTACTCCATCAGCTTCTTTACTCGCATTTCTCACCTGTGGAATTCCCTTCCGTATACTTGCTTGTCTGACAGCTGCAATATCCAAGAATGTAAATGCAATGTCAATTGCAATCTCTTATCTTTTTGGCTCACATCCTTTCCCTGGCAACCCTTGTATCATGTTCCTTCTTTCCACTCTACTCTCATGCAGCACATTTCACACTTGCATTCTCATCATTTTCTTACTCCTTTTCTAACACCCCGCCAACTTAATCCTTTTTCTCGTCACTAACCTCTTATGAAACCCCCTGCGCACTAGTAGAAGTTCTGCTTGGCTTGTGCTGAAATGATTAGAAAAGTAAATAAATAAAAAACAGTTAATTTCCATCAATTTAACATCTCACCATTTCACTGTACATGAAAAAATTCTATTTAAATATGACGGTTTGTAACGCTTAATAGTTTCTGTTAATCTTATGAATTATTTGCGCGTGGCTTTTCTAGTTACCAAACATGTTTTGTTTAGAGATGCGTTATTTAAAATAAAATTATTTAATCTCTTTGCTTTGATAAAGCAAATCATAGAACGCAAAGCGTAGGCGAGAAAAATATAGTTTTACTCACGTCTTTATATATATATATATATATATATATATGAATTGTTAATAGTAGTAATAGTAATTTTGTTGTAGTATTATTTGTAGTAGTAGTCGTATTAAAGTCTGTTCTTAAAATAATTAGAATTTTTGTGATGAAACTTAAGACTGCCCAGAACGAAGACTCGATTTTTATATTTTTATATTTTTATATTTTTAGAAATCTTTCCGGGAGCAAATCACGAATAGTTTTTTAAACTTAAGTTTGTCCTGGAGGTAGCCAAGACAATTTTACTTTTCTTTTTTCTAACGTCTGACCCAGTACTCGCCACAAATATTTTCGTTTTTTTCTCTTCTGATGTACCGATGTATACATACTTATATATAGTATATTAGATTATATATATGGTATGTGGAAGTGGGATTTTAGCCTATGGAAATAAAGACCTAGGGGCATTTCACAAAATGAGTTTCACACACACACACACACACACACACACACACACGTATATATATATATATATATATATATATATATTCACTCCTGACTATGAAGTATGGATTCTGAATTTTAAGGAACAATATTCTTGTAGCATCTGGGTACAGATTTTAAAAAAAGGAATAACATGTATTTGTCTATATTTCTGAGATGAGGTAGTATTTACAGTATTTACATTATTCGGACTAATGTCCTCATCTTTGTTGCCATTTCTACGACGTTTTGGCCGTTGTGCGCTTCTGTCCTTAATATAACAATGTTATAAATTTATATATATATATATATATATATATATATAGATAGATAGATAGATAGATAGACAGAAAGAGAGAGAGACAAATATATATATATATATATATTGATATATAGATTGTTTGATTGATAGATAGACAAAAAGAGAGAGATAGATTGATTGATTGATAGATAGCAAAATTTACAGTAATAGTTGCAGCATAAAGCGTCTTCAGTAGGATTTAGCTAACCGCCCTGGTAGACCTGTATCCTCGAATAAGAATGGCCACCGATTATATATATATCAGACATCATCTATCGATAGCTTTATGCTGCAACTATTACTGTAAATTTTCTTCTTGCTTCAAATATAACGTTTGAAAAATTGCTTAGCGTTCATTTGAACGCAAAAATTTTCCAAAATGGAATTTTTTTATGCTGTAATATCATTGTCATGCACGTGTTAAAGCATGAAAAACCTGTTCTTTTTATAAACATTTTAGAAAATTACTACATTATTCATAGCTGATTTATTTTTTTAAATTGTTAACAACACAGTTTTGCGTCTTTATTTTGTTTTTTTTTTGTTTTTGTTTTTTTGTTTTGTTAACACAACTCACATCCCTGAAGATGATGTCGGAAAGAGATAGAAAGTACTTGGGAACATCGAGAAATTAATGATAAAATCATCTGTCAACGTTACTGCTCATTTCTTATATTTTTCAATTATAATACGTTAAATATTATCCGTAGTTATGAACGGATTTTATTAAAAATAAGCAGACAGAATGTTTGCAATTTATATAATATGACATGTCTAAAAGAAAATATATTTTATATATATATATATATATATATTTTATATATATATTTTATATATATATATATATATATATATATATATATATATGTGTGTGTGTGTGTGTGTGTGTGTGTGTGTTATTTACACGGTGTTCAGTATATGCCGTGTATTATATACACGGTGTTATATATATCGGGACCTTTTCTTATACCAGTCATTAAAACTGCCTTCCATCAATCGATAGGCCCGAAAAGATTGTTTACTGTTTTGTAACTAGGACGTTGCAACTCCACTTCGAATAATTCTTCCAATGCTAACAGATAAAAATTTAAGTTATTTCATGCGGAAACTTTTTCTTAGCTTTCATTTACTCATGGTTGTTACAGACTTACTATGGTTAACTGAACATAAAAATAACTATAAGTATAGATGAGAACCCAATATGGAGCTCGGGAAGATTGTATCAGTCTTAGAGTTAGAATCTGTACACGCGTGTATCTCGCTCTCGCTCTCGCTCTCTCTCTCTCTCTCTCTATATATATATATATATATATATATATATATATATATATAACCAAGTGAATAAGGATCGAAGAAAATATTAACAACGTTCAAAATATCAATTTAAAACAGTGCTCAATATAGAAATAGTTCTATGAATATTTATAGTGCTATGAATATTTATTATATATTATAGTTTAGAAGGTGTACAAATTACAAACAACTACAATGTGTACATTTTGTTTCGATGTTGAAAGGACAATGTCTCATCACCTCATGAATATATATAATATATATATTCGTCATCCACATACAAGCTGTTTCGCTGTACCAAAGCTTATCAGTCTGTCTAGACATCAACTGGCCTCCAGCCAGGATCGAAACTCGACCGATTTGGTGTCAGTCGGAGTCGCTAACCCCTAAGCCATAGGCATATGAATTTAGAGATGGAAGTTTTAGCGCGCTATATAGAAGCGGCGTATACACACGCCAGTCACGGAAAGAACTAAATTCATTGCTGAAGGGTTATGCAAATGTCGCCGAAGTAATTTTTTTTAAAAGTTTCCTCTCTAGAGTGCGCAATCGTAGTGAGTGCATATATACGGTTATGGGGTCTCTTGTATATGATAATGGTCTCGACTGGAGTATACATATACTTCTGCGACAGTGAGATATGGGCTGTCATAGAGTTATAGAGAGATCGGTAAAAGTTATCGGAGAGTACCGAAACAGATACGTAAGCTACCGAAAGACAGCGAAGCTACCTAGACATTACCGAGTCAGAAGTCAGAATAGCTCTGAGCTCCACAGCTAGAATAAGATACACGGGCATACTATTTCGACCGACTTCAAGACTTGTATATCTTTATTTCTTACTAATAGTATTCCTGAATTAACTAACTTGCGTTAAAGTTTTTATATTACGTTTAATATAACCTACTTTTCTATCTCAATATCTGTTTTTGTTGTTCATTATTTTGTGCGATTCCTCACTTTGAATCAACAACAAATTGGCGAAGGCGACTCGAAATCACGTACATCGCCACAACAAATTGGCGACGAAAACTCGAACTCACTTATACAAGTTGCCACAACAAATTGGCGACGAAAACTCGAACTCACTTACACAAGTCGTAACAACAAATTGGCGACGAATATTTCGAACACGAGTCGCCACAATAACTTGGCGACGTAAGATTCAAACTCACGTATACGTATACCACACAACAACAGAACTCATACAGAACAATGTAAAAACCATAGTGCCACACAGATCGACTACAAACAATTTGGTGACGCTGTCGCAGATAATCTTCTTGTATTACAACTTTCGAATGAAAAGAGATAGAATGAAAAATCTGTAAAAAGGAAATTGAAAGTCAATATTTTCCCCTTCAATGGGAAAATTTTTCCGCAAAATTTCTTTTTACAAGATTAATTGCCAGAAACCAGTAGTTAAACGGAAACCCCTCATGGAATCAAAGCAGTAAACCATGGATGACTTTCAGAAAGGAATACTAGAAATCATAAATAGAAGTGAAGAAAGACAAATAGAGCACAAATTAAATTAGAAAAAAGAAAGAAGGAAATTCAAATGGCAAATGTAGAAAAAAAAAATGGAAATACCAAGGTTGAACGAAGAAAGACAATTACAACTACAAGAACTATTACTAAAACTGACAATCAACACACAAGAAAGGAAGACGGAAAAAGATGTGACTTTTCACAAGACACCATGTGGAATGCGATAGAAAACTTTAAGTACTCTATTGATGAAAACAAAAATTTTGGAGAATATTGCAAGCGATTTAAAGATATTTTTAATATCGATTATAAGAACTGGACAAAAAAAAGAAAAAGTTAAGAATTTTCCTCAGGAAATTAGGTGCTGAGGAATACACTAAATTTGTAGATTATATTCTGCCAAAGAAGATAAATGACTTAACGTTCGATGAGGCAGTGACATGACTCACTGAGCTATACAGGCCAAATTTTCTTTGTTTCACAAAAGGTGGAAATGCCTTAATCTCGTGAAAGACGAAAACGGGGACTATTCAACATTCACAGCCATTGTCAACAAACACTGTGACAAAATTATAAGATCTAAAACATCTGAATTTAATGACAAAATTACAAGATATACAGTAACTACTGACAGAAATCAAATACCCCCCCCATCTTCATGTTACTGATGTGGTGGATTGCATTGGTTTAGAGATTGTCGGTTCAAATACAAAAACTGTCTAGCGTGTAGAAAAATGGGAGACAAGAGAGCCGAATGCAGAAACAAAAGACTGTCTAGTAGGGTAATATCTACTAGAATGGATTATAAAAAACAAGCAAAATACTAGGAAATATATAGAACTTGAAATAATAAATAAGAAGATCAAATTACAATTAGATTCAGGTTCGGACTTAACAATAACCAACCTACAAACTTGGAGGAAACTGAATAGGCCGACCATGTTACACACACAAAAATTGCTAAATCTGTCACAGGAAAACGGATCAATTTCGAAAGTGAAATAATCGTGAATGTGAAATTTCTGGAAAAAAAAAAAAATTAAAAAATATACGTTATGAAAAACACAGACAACCTGGTAGGAACGGACTGGATGCAGAAGTTTAAGGTATGAGATTTACCCATTAGCTCTTGTAAAAAAAAGAGTGCGCCGACAGAAGCTACGAAATTGAAAGAGGTATTCTCAAGCAGTCTAGAACGAGGTAACAAATTCACAACATAAATCGAGCAAAAGCAGAATGTGCAGCCAGTATTTATTACACCCATAATTACGTTAAAAGCATTTAAATTAGGTGAACAGGTTTACTTCAGAATTTAAAAAAAATAATGTTATATTGACAACCTGGAAAAATAATAAACAGACTAAGAAATGCTATCTACACAATACAAGTAGAAAAAATTACCTATAGGAGACACATAAGCAAATACAAAAAAGGAGTGAGGAGCCAAGCTCGTCACCCTCAGAAAACGATGACGCGACGGAAGAAATATTTGAAGCCGTTGAAAATCATAGATCTCAAAAATAAAAAATAAAAAATAACTACCCCGAAAAAAGAAGCTAGAGAAGAGTGTATTGTGAGATCTCCCCTTTGTACATGATAATGGACTCGACTGGAGTATACATCTACTCCTACCGTAGTGAGATACGGGTGCTGCCAGAGAGTTATAGTGAGATCCGTTAGAGTAATCGGAGAGGACCGGAACTGATACGTAAGTTACCTAGAGATACCGAAGCTATTCAGAGATTACCGCGTCAGAAGTCAGAATAGCTCTGAGCTCCACTCAGCTAGAATAAGATACATGGATGTAATATTTGCAATGATTTCACTTCAAGACTTGTATATATTAATTTCTTACTAATAGTATTCATGGATTTACTAACCTGCGTTCAAGTTTGTATATTACGTTCAATATGACCTACTTGTCAATCTTAATATCTGTTTTTGTTATTCGTTATTTTGTGCGGTTCCTTACCTGGAATCCACAATATATATATATAAATGTGGGGGGGTGGATGT
>JBBBDQ010000398.1:5192500-5272500 GCA_037127315.1 Ascarosepion bandense
GAGATGATATCCAGGGTTCAGTTTGAAATTCATAGTACCCGAAGAAGGCCGGAGCGTACAACAGCCGAAACGTCGTACAAATGGCATCAAAGATGTGGACAACAGTCGGAATAATGCAAATACTGTAAATACTACCTCATCTCAGAAATATAGACAGAGGTTAATATTTTATCTACATTCACTTCTAATTATGATGAATATGATTTCTTTTTGAAAGCGGATCTACTGCAATATTAGACGAGGTTATGCTCCTTAAATTATAAGTTGTTGTTCTTTAAATTCATTTCCCACCGTCGTAATTATCAGCACTTTTATTAAATTTAATTTAGACAACAGTTTTATTCGTGTTAAGGTTTCAGTTAAAATTTCAATAGTTAACTATGTGTCATTCGCTCTCTTGGTTCGCGCTTTTCATTAATTCCAAACCATCACGTAACCGTTTTAATGTTGGGAATATGCGTTTAATAATCGAGGTAAAAATGTAAAATGAATAAAAACAGGCGAAAAATAACAGCTTTTATTCATGCAAAATATACGCGATATTATGTGACATTACGCGACACAATGCTATTGTCCGTATGGAAATTTGACAAAATTTACATAGAATTGCAGGAATCAGAATTTTTATTTAGAAATTGCGAATTCTAAAAAAACAAAACAGGCGACGAACTGTCTGTTATTGAATGAAAAGGGAAAGAAAAGTGTTATTTTGTGATCGTCACTATTTTATGTTTTTAAGAATTGAGAATTTGAATCGTGGTAAAAAGAAAATATCAGTACTGGTTTGGAAACGATTTAGGCAGTGTATAGTTTTAAATTTTGGAAAATGATAGGATTTATAAGTTGAAAAGAAATAAAGAAAATGATAGCTGATTGGTCACTTCGAAAATAATGATAAAAGAAAAAAGAAAGAATGAAATGAAGAAATAAATTGAAGGAAAAGGTAAGAGACATTTTGAAAAGAAAGAAGAATGAAAGAAAATTAGAGAAAAGTGAAAAATAATAAATTTATTGAAAACAAGGAAGAAGAAACTAAAAAAATAAGAATAGAAAGGAATTGGAGAAAAAGCCAAATAAGTTGTCATAAATATATTGAAAAGAAATAAGTAAATAAAGAAACGAAAGCAAGAATGAAAGAAATTATTTTTTAAAAAATAGAAATAATAGATGCTGGGTGCGATGGATGAATCGTCGTTTAAATTAAGCCAAAAAAATGAAAATAACGGTGATATCTTATTTTACCAGCTATATTTCAGAAAATTACACAAAAATATCTTTAAATACTAAAGATTAAATTTATTCAATAAAATCGATATTGGCTTCAAACACGGTTTCTAGAGAACTTAAGAATCTTCTTCAACTTTTCTAGGCGTTCTCTCTGTTTAAATGGGGTAGGTGCTGCCATAATTCTTACCTTCAGCTCATCTTTGGTGTTACAAAAATTTTGTTTGTCCCATGACTGTGTTCCCCTGCTTGTGTTGAGAGCTATACTGTCTTCCAGCAGCCATCCTCTTGACCCAGGCCAGCACTATCTTCTCAATGTACTTGATGTAGGCATTCGTGTTGAATCTGAGTCCCTGTCGGAAGATGAATGGAAAAACGTTGTCATCACGAGAGATTACACTAAAAACTATATATCATCCAACTCTTTCCGAATCCTTTGCGCTATCCTCAGATTGATACTCAAACACTCTGAAATGTTTGTAGTGGAGCCTCCATTGCAAATATTACATCATGCCGTTTTTCAATTTCTGGCGGAGTGAATTGCCTCATGGTACTCTTTTACTCACAGACGGTGCCCAACTGACCCTACTATTCCGTGCATTTGACAAAATAAAAATCAAACAACGTGCATGCTCGAAATTAAAAATATAATATGGCGATAATTTACGCATCGCACTCTATACATTGTCTACGGCTATAATCGTGTTGAATGCACTGGTTCCTGTCCGATCACCGAAGTTAAGCAACATCGAGCCTGGTCAGTACTTAAATGGGTGACTATGTGCTGTAAACGTAAGGACCAAGAATGGTCCACCTGCCCTCCAGGTTTGGGGGTTGGGTGCAGGGCTAACAACCCTGCTCCGTAATAACAGTTTGTTACAGAAACAGCAACAACAAAAAAAATGTTACAGCCCTATGCATCATCTGAGTGTGATGGATAAATGATGATGATGATGATGATGATGACTCTATACATTGAAAGACAGAAGAAAAATACAAAGAAGAAGCTGGATAAAACTGAGAAAGGAAGCTACAAAAAAAGCAAGAGAGAAGGATTAAAAGAAAGGAAACTGTAATAGAAGAAAAATCAGAAAGAACATTGGAAGCAGCAAGAAATTTAATGGAATAAAACAAAAATGGTTAAAGATGAATTGGAAGGGAAATAAAAAAAAGTCAAAATATTAAAAGGCAATGAAAAAAAATCAAATCTAGAAAAAGATAAAAAATGTAAAACTTTGGCAAACAAAAAAAAAAAATGGAAAAAGAAAAAAATAAAGAAAGAAAATTACCAGAACAGAATTATTTCTTTCATAATTTTTTCACTGATAATCTTTCAAAATATACGGTACTTCAAAAACAGACAAACGAAATTGTTTAGATGATTTCAAATGTACCCTCTAAACTTTTCGTCTTTAAGTCCATATGACGTTGAAGGACGGTTCCTCCCACGGTCATCAAAGTTAAGAAAGTTCGAACCTGGTCATAATCTATAGGAGTGGTCGCTTTGCAGTACCTAGTGCTGTAAGCTTGGATCTGTGATTAGTATCATGTAGAACGAATCGGAATTGAAACTTGGTTGCCGTGTTCCAATTCCAGTGATGTTTATTACAGTCTCTCGCAAATAAATATCCTTGGAAAATGTATGAACACACTTCTTCACCTTATGATATGGGTCAACTCTTTTAGAGATATATCAATAAATCATTGTTATTGACAAAACATATTACAATCTGTCTGACTGTAAATGGTTGATAAACCGTTAAAAATCAAATCACACAACCAATCTCTTGATGTTACGGAATAATTGCCATATAATGACACAATCAAAGGTATTATGAAAAAAAAAAGGTAGGCGTTTCTAATGTTCTTCGTCAACTTGGAATTGAAATTTTTTACTTGAAATTTTACTTGTCGTTGTTATTTACACAAAACTTTCGAAATTTATTCAAGTCTGTGATAGAACTATGTTTTTTTTTGTTTGTTTTTTGTTTTGTTTTGAGATCAATAGTGTGTGAATTGGAGTAGATAGACTGAACTATCACCCGGTTCACACTCCACCCACGTCTATTGAACAGGTGTAGAGGCTCATCCCTTGTTCCCTGTTTAGGATGTGGTTTCCGGCTTTCTCTTTTCCAATCTTTTCACTTTTCTTTTCTTTTTTCTTTTTTTTTTCAATTGGAGTAGATAGACTGAACTATCGCCCAATTCACACTCCACCCACGTCTATTAAACAGGTGTAGAGGCTCATCCTTTGTTCCCTGTTTAGGATGTGGTTTCCGGCCTTCTCTCTTCCAATCTATTCACTCTTACGTATCCCCCTGCACACCAGTGGCCTTACCGCCTTGCTTGGGGTGATGTGATTAAAAAAAAACAAAAAAACTCATTGATGAACAGAAATTAGTAACTGATCTCTAATCTGAGTTAGATCTAACAGTAGTAGAGGCAGAAAAATTTGCTGCAGCGTCACAACTGATGAAGTAATCTTTATTGCTTATCAACATTTTGTGGGTTATTTAAACCTTAAATATATTCTGGATTGAAAAGATACTTTTTGAGAGAATATTAAATCAGCTCTTTTATGAGAATAGGGATGATTTTTTTCCAGATAAAAATCCTATTATAACTGTTTATATTTCAGAGATGAAGTATGGTAACTGTTTACATTATTTACATAGCAGACATGGAAAGGAATCTACAAGACCTCCTACAGAGAGTAGCTGAAGAAAACAGAAATGAAAGACTACATAAAAACTACAAGAAAACTGAATGCATGGCCATTGTAGAGGATTTTTAGGTCCTTTACAATTTATACTTAAAAATCATTCTCGTGTAATTGAAGTTGGAAATAAGACAAAAATGACGCTTGAGTAAAACAAACAGTGAATTGTATTAACGATAAGTTTATATAGTTGAGATTAAGCATGCAAATAGTAGAAGGAAATTTATTTCCTTTGTAACGTTAAGAAACATGACGAAATGTCAGTTGATATTAGTGTCTCTGAAAGAAGGAAAGAAAGCCATGTACAGACTGATGTCGAGTTGACGAAAGTTCCGATTGGAAGATGTGAGAGGTTTGTGCATATGTGAGTTAAAAAAAAATGGCAGCTAAATGCGTCCTGCAATTAGTGCGGGTGTGTGAGAGCGAATTAGGTAAGATTCAGGAACGCGACCCAGCGGTAGCATGGCGCTATCGCGGGCAGCTAAAACTGCCAACAGCCTTGCTTGGAACTCGAACTGGAACTGCGTTCGTAACACGTGTGTCCCCGCTTTTTTTATAAGCCCCGGGAAAACGCAAGAACGCATAAGAACATCTCGTGATGGTCGCGTGTTTCGTGAATGAAGAAGACACACGAGACAGGAGTAAATATATGTATGTATATATGCGAGTGCGTAGTATGGGTGAACTGTGTAGAAATACACGTGATCCCCATAGTCATCAGTAAAAAGAGGAGCCCAACATGCCACCTACAGACCGGGGATATTAATGCCAAGCAGGTACGGAAATTTAAATACCTGGAAAATGTTCTAACAGAGGACGGAAAGTGTGACATTGAGATCCGAATATCAAGGATGCATTCCAGAAGCTGAGTAAAGTATTGCGAGACAGGTAAATTTTGCTAGAAAGAAAGAAGCGAGTACTGGATTGTTATGTGATGTCTGTCTTTCAATATCGCGGCTAATGCGGAACAATCACCTCAAAGATTAAGGTGGGACTTGAAGCAACCAAAACTTGGTCCTTTAGAAGGATGCTGAGAATACCATGGATTAAACATGTGAGCAACAATAATATTTTGGTGGGGGGGAATGGAACCGAAAAGGAAAATAAAACTTAATATCAGGAAAAGACAGCTGATTGGCGCCTGTGATGATATTGTGCAACTATTCAATTTGAATTGGCCCAGACTGTCCTATTATTTACTCTTATCTGGTTGGGAAGAGAGGGATTTATAACTTTCTCAGTGGTAGTAGCACATAGGTGTATACATTAAACTCGCCTTAAATTTGAACTTCGCTCTCCAATTCCCCAGTCCGAACCTCTATTCTATTAAACCAGCGTTCCTACACATTCGATTAAACGAAGCTAAAATCGCTTTGTTTTTAAAGAGCAATGTGTATTTCCTTGTCATTTTCATTCTTTCACTGCCTGTATGCGTATGTGTATGTCTCGAGCGAAAGGTGTGTGCATGTGTGGGCGTGTGTTTGTGAAGTTTATGTGTATGGAGGATGTGTGTGAATTGTGCCTGCTTCCATTTATGTATGAAGTAGAAGCTTGCGTAGGATCGTGTGTCTGTATGCGCGTACTATAATGGAATAACTTATGGTGATTTTCTAAGCGTAGCTTAAAGGTGGCACAAGGCTGAAAGTAAATGACACACAGTGTGAATCAAACTCACTACTCAATTGTAATGATTCTAGCCAGACAAACTTGTTAACCATTACACTACTTCGAGGTGCCCATTATGGAATTACTTATGGTGATTTTCTAAGCGTAGCGTAGAGGTGGCACAAAGCTGAAAGTAAGGGACACCAATGAGAATCGAATTTACTACACAAGTGTAATGATTCTAGCGAGACAAGCTTGTTAACCATTACACCACTTCAAGGTGCCCATTATGGAATTACTTATGTGTGACTCTGTACATATTCTAATGAATGTATTTCGGATCTGTGAAGTGAAAAGTTTGTCTATGTGTGGGATTGCATTTCCGAAGTTCAAATGTGATTGTATATTAATGTGTACAAATGTGTGTGAATATTTGTGCCTTTATCTGTGTGTGAATTGTAAGTTTGCTTCCATATCATTTATAATTTGTCTTTTTTAAATTATTTTTTGAAAAATAATATTCTCATTTACAAATCAAACATCCAACCGTGAATGGAATACTGTTGTCATATCTGGTCAAGCGTCCCTGCTGTTCGTCTCAGTGTTCTCGACAGGCTCCAAAAGAGAATCTCTAATGTGATAGGTCCCGACCTGGCAGTTCGACTCCAGCCACTTTCACACCGGCAGGATGTAGCTTCTCTTTGTCTCTTCTACAAATATTTTAAAGTCTTCTGCAATGACGAACTTAGGTCACTGGTGTCCCCCTCCACAAGGATTTACTCGGGCAACATGACTGGCAACAAGGTCTCAACATTTTACAGTTCGATCAACCAAATGAAGGCGACAAGGATTTACTCGGGCAACATGACTGGCAACAAGGTCTCAACATTTTACAGTTCGATCAACCAAATGAAGGCGACAATTCTATATTCTTCATTTCTCGAGCTTCCAGCCTGTGGGACTCTCTTCCATATACTTGCTTTCCTGACGGCTAAAACCTCCATGATTTTAAATACAAAGTCAATTCCCATCTTTAATTGACTTAACTCCAGTCCTTTCAACATCACTCCGTGTATCTTGTTCTTTTTCTTTCTCTAACTTCGCAATTGTCTTCAGTCTTTTCTTCACATCCTTCTCTTGCCCTTTCTCTTTCACCCTCTGTAGCTGAATCGGCTTTGTCTTCACTCTCCTCCTCATTAAAACTTTAATTCTCTTATGTAGCACCCTGCACATCAGTGGCTGTACCACTTTGATCGGAGTGAAATGATTAAAAAAAACACCGCATTTTATATACACCTACATTCTCCCGTTTGATGCTCCTACTAGATATCTTAATATTTCTGTCAAAATTCAAAGAATGGTCTGTTATAGTAACGTCTAAATAATACAATTCAAGCATGAATCAAAACAATTGAAAAAACACATATAATCAGCCTGGTCTCACTATTTACTAATGAGATGTATAACTTTATTGACCTCGTGTATAGCATCCTCTTTCCAAATCATTGCCATAACTAAAAATGGAAGATGGAGCTGCAAATTCGATAAATCTATAAAATTTCTTTCTGGTTCATCTCGTAATCGAGATTTGCTACAATGATCTTGAAGAAATCGAATTCCGTGCAAGTGACAAATAAAATCCCTACTCACTCCCTCCCAGCTGACTCATTTATATCGAATTATTTCCGTGTGAACGTTACCAGACTTATCCTCTAAAAATACCATGAGTACAGATTCCTCTTATTTCTTACGTCCGGATAATACTTTGATTAATTTTCCATATAACTCTGACCTCCTCGTGTTTGAACGTCCCAACGTTCTCCCACCTACGTCATCAATCATACAAGACAGGTTGCGTCTACCTATATTGCAACCAGCGCCCTGTACATGACATCTGTCTGAAGCTTCACACTTTTACTCCTGAAATCCACCTTCCAGGCATTAGAGCTGCAAGAAGCCGAAGAAGAAAGCCTTTCTGACAATCGCCAAAGGCCGAAAATGTCGATCGGTGTTTTGCGCAGAATGAACCTGCTTGATTGCGTACTCGAATACAAATGTGAATCACTGTTTTACTACTTGCGGTAATCTGACAATGCATTTGAATTTAAGTTGTGATCATGTAACACCGTGAATTTGTATTCTGTTCGCACACACCGCTTAAGGTAGGAACGTGAGGTTTACTGTGCCGTGTTCATATTTAGGTAATTCATTCGAACACAATTATGTCGCCATATTTTATTTACCAGGAATATTGCGTGCGTATCAACTTAGAAGAATTTACACATTTAGGAGCGATGTTGTGTTCCTAAACGAATGTGTATTTTACATAAAAGTATTCTAAATACGATAGTGTGTGTGTGTGTGTGTGTGTGTGTGTGTGTGTGTGTGTGTGTGTGTGTGTGTGTGCAATTAGGAAGAAATGTTTACTCTAAATCTGACTGATTAAAGAATATAGACATTTTGAATCTATTGTGTTTAAATATCTTCCTTTTCAAATGTGGGGTCCTCATCAATGATCAGTAAGTTTGTCTCGCTGGAATAATTGCGACTGATGAGTGATGCCGATTCACACGAGGGAACCCCATAATTTTGCCATCTTGCATTATAAATTGCGAATGGAGCTTTCGGAAAAACGGCAGTTATTGATGGACATAATGTCTAAAAAGTTTCCAATCGATGTGTCCATTCTTACTTGTCTCTAGACTCATTCTTAAATGCTCGTATCTTAAAGAACCTTTTTTTCGTTTTCTGTCGCCATAGCTTATTCTAGCATTCAGTGAAATGATCATAATTAATCAACCCCTAAGTCTGATGCTTATAAAGTGAGTTCAATAGATCGTGCGTGAGAATTTCACGCAAGAATCTATCATGCGCATTCATAACTCTTGCATACGCCAGTGTGTCAAATATTGTTTAGATCTAAAGATACTTGACAAAAAAGAATCTGCAACCTTATCGGTCATCACCAGTCATTTCTGCTACAATTATTTTTCTAGTATAGTATATATATATATATATATATATGCAATTTGTTATATATATTCTGTTATTTATATATTATATATGCGCGGTACTTATTTGAAAGCGCTCAATACCAGTGACAGAGCTAACATATGTAGTTAGATATGTGTGAGAATGTCACCCTGGCTTTCAGGCTTTTCCAATCGTCAGACAAATTAATTTTTGGAGTTTGTCTGACGATCGCAAAAGCGTGAAACCCAGGGTCACACACTCACACATATATAACTGAATATATATATATATATATATATATATATATATATATATATATATATATATATTTAATTGGAGTAGATAGATCTATCTATAGCCCGGTTCACACTCCACCCACGTCTATTGAACAGGTTAAGAGGCTCATCCCTTGTTCCCTGCTTAGGATGTGGTTTCCGGCTTTATCTTTTCCAATCTTTTCACTATTACGTAGCCCCCTGCACATCAGTGGCATTACCGCCTTGCTCGGAGTGATACGATTAAGATATATATATATATATATATATATATATATATATATATTGATTATTTAATTACTTAATTTTGGGTCATAATAAAATTTGATTTGTACAGAGTTGTATCAAAAGGTGTTCAATTCAATTGTATTGTAGAACTTTTGAATCTTCTTTATTTGTAAATGAGTTATTACCCGACCTAAGTTTCTACCATGTGTTGTGTTCAGGCGATGAGCAATAACTGATTTTACTGTGCCAGGAAGAAAGGTTAGGTATAATGTTATTCTAACAAGTAGGGATGAAAACGTTATTATTTCTTCTAATTTTAAAAATTGCGAGTTCAAAAATTCCCGTTACGTGAGCGTTCTTAAAAAAACAGTAAAATTTGTAATTGCAAATATATATATATATATATATATATATATATATATATATATATAAATGTAATTTATATTATATTATGTAATTTATATTATGTAATTTATGTTATATAAATGTAATTGCAAATATATATATATATATATATATATATATATATATATATATATAAATGTAATCTATCTGTTATACCATATTTTCTTTCAATTTCTTTTGTCCTTTTATACTGATCAATAACTCTTTATTTTTGGTCGTATTCTGTGAATAAGTTGCAATCATCATCATCATAATATATATATATATATATATATATATATATATATATATATATATTATGATGATGATGATTGCAACTTATTCACAGAATACGACCAAAAATAAAGAGTTATTGATCAGTATAAAAGGACAAAGGAAATTGAAAGAAAATATGGTATAACAGAAAAAAAAACAATATTTATTATTAAATCCTAAAACACAGTTTAAGAAAAATTTTAAAAGATAGAAGGAGGGAAAATGGTAAAAAAAAATAAAAGGAATCCGGTTAAGAAAGCTTTAAAACAAAATACAGTAACTTCACATTTATGTTAGCGACTGCAACCTAGAGTGACTAATACGCACAGGTCGGGTAGAATGAAAACGAGAAGAGGAGAAAGCGGTTAGCAAACTTGATGAGCTTAAGTAAATGGATGGCAGAGCAGAGTTTGGGAGAAATAACAAGACAAAATATATTAAGAGCTAAAACATGTATGAAAATGTGGTGAGACATGATCACTTACGTCCTGAAGGGACACGGCAGATAAAAAATAACAATCTAAAGAAGAATCTGCAACATTTTCAAGCATCTCGACTTCAGTCTCTTCCCAATGTCGTAATTTCGCTTTTCTACAAGATTTTTTAATCATTTAACTACGGCGGGTAGCAGTATATGGAGTGAAAATGAAAGAAAAGACTAAGTAGAGTGAGGAAAGGACAACAGATAGACGGGGTTCAAGAAGAGAGAAAATTGCGATTAAAATTGCATTTAAATTTTTCAAGAATGTACTTATAAGGGAAGCAACTAAACAGAAGGTAATTCCACGGGTGGTCAGTTAGTCAGTTAAGTGCCATACGTGAAACACGCCTGGGCGATCATGTCTCGAAAGAAACATGATTGACTGGGCAGAAGATTATCTCGCAGTCAGTAAGTTGCCATTGCTTTCTGTGGTAGACTGGTTGCCAGCCAAGGCTATATAAACCAATCTGTCCTATTATTTAACACATAAATGGAGGGAATAGACGGATTAACACCTTTCTCAAGGGTATTTGTGCATAAGTGAATGCAATGGATTCAACTGGAATTCAAACTCGGCTCCCCGATTTCTTGTTCCGAGCCGATATCCATTGCACCACAACACACATCCGACGGGCGGTAAGTGCAAGAAAAGAAACTATTGAAGTAGAAGGGTCGGTTTCATGTAACAAGTTTAGCACTAAACAGGAGAGACCTAAATGCCAATGAAGTCAGTCAGTCAAGTGCCATGCATGATACACGCTTTGGGCGATCATGACTCGAAAGAGACATGACTGACTGGGCAGAAGATTATCCAACAGTAAGTTGCCATTATTTTCTGCGGTAGACTGGTTGCCAGCCAAGGCTATTGAACCCAATCTGTCCTAATATTTAACCCATAAGTAGAGGGAAGAGTCGGATTAATACCTTTCCCGGGGGTATTTGCGCGTCAACTAGAATTCGAACCCTGATTTGTTATTCCGAGTCGATATCCACTGTACCACAATGCAAAGCCAATCTAGTATCACGTTTAAATTGATGTAATCGAGGCACTAACGAAAAAAGCCCGCCAGTGTATTTGCAAAAAGACAGAATTTGCGGTCTTTAGCAAGAGGTAAATGTAATCTACAAAATTAAGATGGATGAAGTAGATAAATTAGACATCATTATGCGTGTCATAGAAAAAGACGAAAATTGTAAAAAAAGAAATCTAAAAGATCATCAGAAAAGCAGAAAATGCCTTTTCAAAGCTAAACAAAGTATAAAATAAATAGAAAATATCGTTAGAAATAAAGACAAGTGTGAATGCTAAGAACAGCCCTAAAGCAACAGATGTGTCGTTCTATAAAATTTTTCGAAGAATGTAATATATTTCTTTGACCCGACAGAAATATGATCGACATCGAAAACTGTCACCGACAAAAATATGATCAACATCAAATGCAGAAAATATAACAGTGACCGACAAAAGTGTGATTACAGCAATGGCAGCTGGCCTCAAAGGCAATAATCGGTAAAAATGATTGGCAGATGACACAAACGAAAACCTTCTTCTTCTTCTATGTGCCCTGTCCCTTCAGGACGTAGGCGATCATGGATCTCCACGTCTCCCTATCCCTTGTGGCTCTTAGTATGTTTGCTCCTGTTGCTCCTGGCAACCCCCGTTCCGTCATCCACCTGATCAGACTCTGCAGATATGTTATCCGCTGCCTTCCTCTGTCTCTCCTTCCTTCTATCTGACCAGTCAGTATCAGGTTCTCCAGGCTCTCCTTCCTCATTGCATGTCCCAGGAACTTCAGTTGTCTCTTCCTGATGCTCAACATCAATTTCCTTTTTGTTGCCATTCTTTCTAACACTTCGTCGTTGCTTGTATGCTCAGTCCACGATATCCGTAGCATCCTTCTGTAGAACCACATTTCGGCCGCTTCCAGTTTTTTCCTCATTTTCGATGATATTGTCCAGCATTCACAGCCGTACTGAAGAACTGACATCACGTAGCAGTCTAGCACTCTTTTCTTCGTTTCTATTGAGATCTTCCTGTGTGTTAGTATTTTGCTCATCTTCTGGAACGCGTCCTTTGCCATGCCAATTCGCCTTCGGATCTCCGTGTCGCACTTTCCATCTCCTGTTAGAAGACTTCCTAGGTACTTAAATTCTTGGACTTGTTTGATTCTGTTATCCCCCACCTGTATTTGGCATTTTGGGTTGTATATTTTGCTGATGACCATGCACTCAGTTTTCTTAAAGTTTATTTGTAGTCCCTTCTTGTCACTCTCCACTGCTACTTTCTGTATGAGATCTTGCAGTTTCCTTTCCGTGTCCGCAATCAGTACTGTATCGTCCGCGTATCTTATGTTGTTCAGGTTGTGGCCTCCAATAATAAATCCTGGTGTGTCATCTAGGGTCCTCAAAATATTCTCGCTGTATAGGTTGAACAAATCCGGTGAAAAGACACATCCTTGTCTTACGCCTTTTTCTATCTTTGTGTATCTACTGAGGTCGTTACCTGTCCGTATGCAGGCAGTTTGCTGCCAGTAGAGATTCTTGATTATTCTTATATCTTTGCCGAAAATGTCGAGGTTGCCTATCATTTCCATCAATTCTTTGTGTATTTTGTCGAATGCTTTCGCGTACAAAAAATGCATGAAAATTTCAGATTACGATTTCGTGGATTTTAGCCTAAACCAAAAAATCAAGACAACGCAGAAAACAGAGAACACAACTCCCGCAATAAACGAGTCCCGGTAGCTCCCTTGAATGTTCATAATTCTCTCCACACTGATTAATAATAAAAATATAAGTTTATATTATTCTTATGTATCCGTCAGAACGATCGTCATCGTTGGTTTCCAGGCGTTGTATCTAACAAGAATATTATGTGTATTATACCAACTCGTGTATGTTATATACTGCTTCTGCTACTGGAACAACATTCCTCTTGACTGATAAACGAGAACACAGAACAACATGTGTATAAAAATGTTAACTTATATTTTTATTCACTTCGGCGACAATTGTGTATAGAGTGGTAGTCAGAATGACGCACATACGACGGAACTGACTGGTTGGAATTGTCTTTCTTGCTTTCTCTCCGAGTCCTCTAGCTGTTCTGTTATAGCACGACCCCCGTTTGTGTCCAATCAACCTCCCCGACCTTTGACCAATTCTGCCCACGTTGTATATATATATATATATATATCGAATAATTACAAGATTACAAGCATATCAAAATAAGTGATGGAAAAGAAAATATCAGTTGGCTGGTCTTTTTTAGAATATTCGTGTTGAATTTGCAATAGCTCTCTCATCGTCTTCCTCTTATTTAGCAGGAGGCGATTTTTTAGACCGACCGTATTTAAAATCATTCTTCCGACCCCTCTACTCAAGCCACGAGAGCTGACTCATCAAATCTCGTCTTGCATTCT
The DNA here is from genome assembly GCA_037127315.1 of Ascarosepion bandense. Classification (NCBI taxonomy): domain Eukaryota; kingdom Metazoa; phylum Mollusca; class Cephalopoda; order Sepiida; family Sepiidae; genus Ascarosepion; species Ascarosepion bandense. The sequence continues at coordinate 5,206,088 of JBBBDQ010000398.1, forward strand.
GATTTTGTTAAACAGAATCCAGACCTTGGTGGGAAAGAGGGGTGAAAAGCTTTCTTTCTCCTAACTGTATAACCCTTATTTCTCGAAATGAAAAAATTACATTTATCCATTTCGACTTCCAGTAGAAGTGGAGAAAACCATACTCACTCTATTCGTCTGCTCTTATCAACTAATCCGGTAACCCAGTAGACAAGAAATCGCCAAGGACTCTTTTCGGCCTAAGATCCCACATTGTCAAAACCACTGACAGATATTTTGTCTCGGATCACTTTGATGAATTTGCTTAAAAATAATTCTGTACTCAGTAATTTCGCATCTGTATTTCCCACCCGTTAACATTTCGGCTACTCTTGCAGACAAAAATTATTATTTTAGAAAAATCTCTTCTCATTTCTTCCGGGTAGGCACACCCACCAACCACTTTCTCCGGTTATTACCTTTGGTCAGCTGTCTTTTGACGTCATCACATTCCTGTCTTTTCATGGTTTATATTTTCCGACTCGTTTTGTTCATCAAAATGATCTTACATTCTTTCAATGTAAACTCACTTTTAGTTTGCCACTGGCCGCGTTCATTTGCTATTGTTTTTTATTTCTTTACCTTGAAACCCCTGCCTCTGACGCAAACACACTTTTTACTTGTCATTGGTTTCTGCATTCCTCAGCCAATGGTTTAAGTTTCCTTAATGTAAATACGCCTCGCTTTGCCAGTCAGCATTCCTGCTTTTGAGAGAAATTATATGTGCCTTGTGGTGCACTGGATATCGATTGGTACGACAAATCGATGAGCCGAGTTCGAATTCCAATTGAATTCCTTGCATTTACTTACGCAAAAATAACTTTGGGAAAGGTACTAATACCTATCTTCCCTTTAGTTATGGGTTCAATAATAGAAAAGGTTGGGTTCTATAGCCTTGGCTGGCAACTAGTCTACCGCAGAAAGCAATTGGAACCTACTACGGATAATCTTCAGTCAGTTATGTCTTTTTCGAGACATGATCCCCCAAATTGTGTATCAAGTATGGCACTTAAACTGATCTTAGGTCACTGAATATATTACATATTGACGAAACAATTGTAAAGAAAATGGAAATAAAAGAAAAAAAAAACAAAGAAAAACACTTCCTTTTAGATTCTCAATTGGGAGCGATAAATTCCACGGGAAACTTAATATGAATAGGAGGCCTGATAAATTTAACGCTCATAGAACATAATGAACGTAAATCTGAATCTTTCTGCCATATATTGTTCAGAGGTTGTTGTGGAACGTGAAGTTTGTTCGAATCTTAGGAGCCAAGATGTTGTGGACACGTGAAGTTTGTTCGAATCCTCGGCGCTAAGTTGTTGTAGACAGGAGACTTTTTTCAAATCCCCGGCGCCAAGTTGTTTTGTGCACGAGAAATTCGTTCGAACCATCGGCGCTAAGTTGTTGTGGATACGTGAAGTTGAGCATCCCGAACGCTTTAACATTTCTCATGAAACAATCAGACATTACTTGTCCCCACAGCGGAGCTACTATATATCTGTATATTCTTGACAAAATTCAGTGACGTGTCTGTAATATAATTGATTTTGACTGCTATCCCGACTTTAACCACTGTCTCCCGACATGACATGGTGATCACTTACACGCATATGACTCCTTTACGTAAATGAAAAGGGTGGGTGGTCTTACTGCTGTGCTTGATGGAGTTGTTTTTGCGAGTACGCCTCAGTCATAGTTCGCGTAGCATCGGGGTAAAAGGCCGGTGTCGAAACAGCTCGTTTATGGATATCTGCTTCATGATATTAAGGTGGACATGTCGGCAGAAGTATCAAGAATCGTATATATCAAAGCTTTGTGGATGATGCTGTGAGTATGCCCACATTATTTCGAGAAGTTTACATCGTGTGATCTGTTCCTCTGTGATAATGTCGCAGGGGGCGAAACAGATCTAGATGATGCATAGGCGGCTATAATGCGTGTTGAGCATCCCGAACGCTTTAACATTTCTCATGAAACAATCAGACATTACTTGCCCCCACATCGTGAAGACGCATATTTTGAGATAGTACGTACCCCACACATTGTCGAAGACAGCAAGCAACAGCGTGTGACAGTTTGTTTCTCAATGCTTTCTCGACCGTCGCATTTTACCCATATTTTATCGAATTCTCACTAGTGACGACAAATGGGACTTGCATGATATTCACAATCAAGACATATATTGATATTCGCCACGGGATCCCGTGCCTCACATAACAAGACCACCTCTGCATTCACTGACGATCGTGTTCTTAGTCTGATGTACTAGGCGATAAGTGGTGAACTATGAGCTGTAGACGACGAGCTGTACACTCACTACGGACATCTACTCGCATTTGGAACCAGCATTTGTTGGAAATCCCTCGCAAATGAAACACATTTGCGATAGATACCTTTGCGTACAATACAACCGCTATTTACCTTCATGTATTGCGCTGCTGGGGGTACGTTGGCAAAGATTTTTGGATGCCAATGAGGATTACTTTGAGGAATAACGGCTTGTCAAATTTGCTGCATATTTTTTTTTTCTAATAAATAAAAAACAACACGAAAACCTTACTTACTTTTTATAACTTTTTCATGACAATTTTTCTGGAAAGCTTTCCATCTTGGATCTTCGACTGCATGAATTTAAGCATGTCACTAAATTGGCAAGTAATTTTATTGCTGAATTAGCTAGATGTAACAGACACTTCTATTCTAAAAGTGTCTTCCGCGCACTTCTCATCTGTGAAAATACCTTTCAATTTCTTGTTTCTCTCAATACTACAAACCTCAAAAATTTAAATGCAGCACTAATCGCCATATTGTTTTTCTGAATTGTGTTGTTTTATTGTTCTTTCTACTCACTCAATTTTTTTTTCACTTTCAATAAGCCTTCGCGTCCTTCCGGCATTATTGCTCAGCGTGGGGTGAAACGTTAAAGGAACCTAACTAAGAAGATATTTGTTATTGGAGATGCACCCCTTTTTGCACATAAGAATGGACTCGCCTGATATGTACAAATAATCCTGCCAAAACAGAGAACGGGGAGCGTTTGTCACGGAGAGTTTTCTCGCTGCGACTACATCTCTCACTGTCAGCCCTCTGCCTTCGGGCAGAGGGCGCTCTCTGCTTCCGAGCAGAGAACAATAACCCAGTCGTGGTTCTGCCGAAGGGTAGAAGGACGACTGGGGAAAAATAGACAGGTATTTTTTGGTCGGGCCATATAGCCCGGAAATTCCCACTCATAAACTGACCATGTGTCACATGTTGCCCTTAGTGGGATGGACAGAAAAAAAAATGGTCTTCCGCGGATGTTTCACACTTTCCCTGATTACGCATACGTCGTCTCTTGGACTTATTTTTCTCTTCCGATCGCATTTTTCTTAATGTTTTAAACTCATGGATCCATTTGTTTCTTCGCCTCTATGACATGATTTTCAGTGTAAAGGCTGACATTAATAATATCTGCGAACTCTCTGTAAGGTTTGCCAGTGTGTTGGCGCAACGTTATAATTTTAATACGCTTCCATGGAGTAACGTCCATCGCAGACAATGAGCGAAGGAAATTAGTCGACATTTGAGAAAAAGTGACTGGGCGTGATAAAAATCTGATGCAATCACGGATGACGGAATATTCTACAAGATCTATCAAATGTCAACTTCTATCCTGAAAAAAAGATGAATATTAGTGTAAACCAATGCAAATGGCATTATCTTTTTTTTTAATCATTTCACCCTAAGCAAGGCAGTACCGCCACTGATGTGCAGAGGGCTACATAGGAGAGTTAAAGTTTTAGACAGAAAAAGAGTGAAGACAAAGACGAACCAGCTGCAGGAGGTGAAAAAGAAAAGGCAAGAGAAGGATATAAACACACTAGTGAAGACAGTTACGAAGGTAGAGAGAAAGAAAAGAACAAGATACACGGTGTGATGTAGAAAGGGCTGGAGTTAAGTGAATAAGAGATGGGAATTGACTTTGCATTTAAATTAATGGATGTTACAGCCGTCAGGAAAACAAGTATGTGGAAGGGAGTTCCACAAGCGGAAAGCGCGAGAAAAGAATCTGATGGAGTAGAATTTTCGCCTGCATTTGGTTGATCTAACTGTAAAAGGGTGAGACCTAGTTCCAGTCTGAATGACCGAGTAAATTTTGTGGAGTGACCTAAGTTCGTCAGAGCAGAAGCCATGAAAATATTCATAGAAGAGACAGAGGGAAACAACCTCCCGCCGATGAGAAAGTGGTTGGTGTCGTGCTGCCAGGTCGGGACCAGTCACATTACAGATTCTTCTTTGGAGCCTGTCGAGAACACTGAGACTAACAGCAGTGGCGCCTGGCCAGATATCACAACAGTATTCCATGCACGGTCGAATGGTTGATTTGTATATGTGCAAGATGCATCCAGGCGGATGCATTCAAGCGGAAAAACACCTCCTTGCCCGACACAGTGACCCAACTTTCCTAGCAGTGGATTTCGCTATTAATTCACGTAATGATTGCACTTGAGGTCGGAAGAAGGGGTAAGACGCGGAGGCACAGTGTATTGCTTTCGCGGAAACTTGCTTGGTCCATGCTTATGGTTTGCAGGAGATATTGCCTGTGATGATTGAAAGAGAGGAGTTTCGTTTTAGAGGCTTTGAAATTTACGAGCATGTTTCCTACAGTAATACACCACTGGGCGTAGTGCCTTCTCGAGATCAGCAACGAGGTTATGTTTGTCAGCCTCACCGGATGTCTTACTAATGTGGGAGTAGATGGTGGTGTCATCTTCATAGATGCCTACTTCGGATTTGATCATGTCTGGGAGATCTTTTATGAAGATAAGAAAGAGCGTCGGGGCTAAGATAGAGCCCTGGGGAACATCAGCGTTTGTGCGGTCGAATGTGGAGGGATGCACATTCAAGACTACAATCTTAATGCAGTTAGATAGGAATGATTGTATCAGATCAAGCAAGGGTCCTGCGATACCATAGCCCAAAGCTTGTGCAAGAGGCCAGCGTGCCAAACCCTATCAAAAGCCTTGGAGATATCCAGGGAATCTGCACTTATCGAGGGCCTGGTATATGTACTCCGTGATGGTCGTTAGCGTATCAGCAGTAGACCTGGCAAAGCGGAATCCATACTGTCTAGGAAAATAGAAATTGTTTACATAATATCACCTAGGGGCTCTAAAATTGACGTATGGTGAAAGAAAGGAAACCAAAGCTGCTGTTTCAACTAATTTGCACAAAAGTGTATTGGCATCAGCAACACCCACACAATACAAAAGTTAAGGTTTCACAATCCACCATTCAAATTAGTAATTTAAGAGCAGAAACCATACCATAAAATGCAATTCACTCATCAGCGATAAGAATGGGAAGGTCAGATTGGAATTTGCAAGGAATTACAAAGATGAGCTACAAAGGTTCTGGAAGAATAATGAGACCATGATTAATTGAAATTATGGAAACGCAGAACGGAAGTTTCAGCTTATGGACCTAAAGCTTACGAGCTCACCTATGAAGTCAAATGGAGTTAGTGTCTTGGCTTCAGTTTGCATTTCTGCTTCCGGAACAGGCAAATTATATTTATTGATGATGTTACCCATGATGCTCACAGCAGAATGAATTCAGAAACATTATCATCTGCTAATTTGCATCCAAGTTAATCGGATGGAAGTTTATCATACAACACAACATCCTAATAACACAGCTAAGGAATTCATGAGAGGAAATAAAGTGTATAGGTTTAAATTGGTCATGTCAGTCGCCGGACCAGAACCCAATAGAGCATGTATTTAATACATTGAACAGGAAACTGAAGAAAGAAATTCTCTAAGACAAACAATAACATATATATATATATATATATATATATATATATATATATATATAGAGAGAGAGAGAGAGAGAGAGAGAGAGAGTCATACGCGGACAGATCTTTCGCTGTATCACAGCTCATCAGAACGGTTAGACATCCAATTGCTTCTAGTCATGATTGTAGCCCGACCGAATTCTTCCTCCGGTCTATGGGCGCTCGGTAGAAAAAGGCTGACTTTAGCGTGTTATATAGAATGTAAACACACGCCAGTAGCTGAGAGTGCTCAAATTCATTACTAAATGAACGATATGTAGATGCGTGAGTATCTACTATTTAAATAAACTATACCATTCCTCCAAAGTGCATAATCGGAATTATATATATACGGATAGTCATCCGCAGACAGATTTGTTTCGCTGTATCACAGCTCATCAGTACGGTTAGACTCCGATTGCTTTTAAATCAGGATTGAAACCCGACCGAATTGGCGTCAGTCGGCGATTCTACCTATGGGCTATGAGCGCTCGGTAAAAGAAGGCAGACTTTTTTAGCGCGTATATTATCATCATACACACCCAATAGCCAGAGTGCTTTAATTCTTTACTGAATGAGCGATATATATATATATATATATATATATATATATATAAAAGAAAGAAAGAAAGAAAGAAAGAAAGAAAGAAAGAAAGAAAGAAGTTTTTAAGAATACTAAATTCTGTAAGCTTGGCTGAGCGGTTTTATGTAACGGTTATAGCTATATTTACAAATGCTTTATAACAATATTGTGCACTATTCCTCTATTGACTATTGCAAGATTAAAACAATGCAGACACACACGCACTTTCTCTAACTTTTTTCTCCCTCTCTTTTTCTCTCTCACACACAAACACACATAGTGATTCTGTGAATAAATAAATTTCATTGCATTCAACCTTCTGGCTGAATCAGTTTTAATATTTAATATTAAAATGCTCCGTCTGGATTTACCTCTAAGCCGTTTCTTTCTTTATAACCAATATATATATATATATATATATATATATATATATATATCCAGGTAATCCAATAGATTTACAATTGCGAGTTCTCCGGTATTTACTTTTTAATAAAAGTGCTCAATACAAGTAATATTGTAAAGCTTATTATAAATAAATTCATTATTTTTTATCTAAATTTAATATAATTCTCACAACAATTATCTAACATTGTCTGATGACGAGGTAAAAATCTCCATACATAGAAATTTCTGTGTGGCAATGTAAACTATATTAATTTTAAACAAAAAAAAAAAATTTAAATACATACATACATATATATATATATATATATATATATATATATATATATATATATATATATGTGTGTGTGTGTGTGTGTGTGTGTGTGATTAAAAAATTACTAAAGAATAGCAGGTGTGTATAAGCTTGGATGAGCCGGTGGTGTAATGAATAATGGCTCGGATTTTTTGATCGGAATCCTGAGCTCCAATTCCGGTTGTGTTCGAAATATTCACGTACTCGAAAATGAACTTTGGTAAAGATATCAATGCACCTCTTTTCTTTCCCAGCTCTGAGTTAAACATTGGATATTCTATCACTAAACAATTATTATTTTTCTTTTTACTCCCTGGATTTAAATAACCCGCCAAGAGTGTATAAAACTGTGGAAAGCGAATCAATATACAAAACTATGCAACGTATTTCCATTTGTAATCTATATTTTGTTATTACTTAAAACGTTATTTTTATCGGGTACTCGTATTGGAATAGACGCACTGTCATTTTTTTAACATCTTTCTCTACAAAGGGAGATACAGGTTCGAATCCTTTCTTATGGCCTATTTTCATCATTACGTTTTTTTGACTGCCGATGACAGTAGAAAATATTAACACTGTTTATAAAAATGGCGCGTCTACTAAAATATATGTATTCCCTAAAATAAGATTTGACATAAAGAAATATAGATCGATACAGAGAGAAGAAGAAGAAGAAGAAGAAGAAGAAGAAGAAGAAGAAGAAGAAGAAGAAGAAGAAGAAGAAACGAGATGTAAATACCTTTCTGCTTCGGTGTATGAAGTGATAATTAAATGTCATTGAATTTGAAGAGATCTATTACACTGCTTATCTTTCAAGTAACCCAGTCCTTCCAGGTCCTGATGCATACTTGCTCAACAACTTTTCCCAATCAGATATGTCCTTTACAAGATCGCTGGAGGTTATAACTTTTATCTGGTACCATGATGTTAACAGCGGTTGCTTTAACTAGAACAAATTACTTGATGTAGGCCCTGCTGAGCAAAATTGTCGCTCACATGCAAGACATAAATGCTTAATGTGATTTAAATCTGGAGGGTTTGGCAATCATAGCAACAAACTGCACTTTATCAACTTCCTGACACTATTTCCTAACGACACGTTCAGTGTGCCTGAATACATTATTGTGCAGTGAGATGCTGTTGTCAATGTAGAACGTTATAGATATTAAGCGGGGTTCTATGTCTTCAGTGATATTGATGTGGATCGTAGGTAATGTATACATTTCCCATGATTCAGACAACAGATAAAATGAAAGAGAATGTGTGTTACCTACGTAATGGGTAGATCAAAATTAAGCAGGGATATAAATGGCATTATCTGAAAAATGCGCGTACAATTGCAGAGAATAGTGCAACACAAAATGATTGGTCTTTATCAAAAGAAAATAGTGTGAAGTATGAACTAGACATGGGTGACGTCGAAATTACTCAGGAACGGAAATCCCGCTATCTAGTATTAAGAGGCGACAGATTGTATAAAACACAATGTTTGAATGTCAACAAAAAAGAAAGCTCGAAAAGCGAACGACGTATAGGGGATGTCGAAATGACGCAGAAAATGAAATTTCTATAACAAGAAAGTGTACTAACAGACGACGTGAAGTGTAACACAGTAGGTACCTCCATTAAATCGCTTAAAAACAGCACAGTATGAATAAAAACAGTCTCTAACTTTATAAAAACAAACTTTTGCCATCAAAATGTTTACATTATTATTAAGAAGAAAGATCAAAGTAATTTTTAATTATTTTTTGAAATCTTTTAATCCCTTCTAACATGTCCGAAATTTTTGCAAGAAAATCTTGTTTTGATGAGAGTTAGCGGGTAACCAAAACGTTACGACTGTTTACACTGAAAAACGTAATGATTACATCACACACTTTTTTCCAGTGACAAACACATTAATTTGGAAATCTAGCAAAAATCAAATAATTGTCGGATTTTAATGAAACTTTCAGTACTTAATTACAAACAAATGAAATTATTTTTGAAATTATTATGTTTTAAAAATTTTGGTATTTTTTTAACCCATGATACTCTCTCTCCTCGTAAATTCAAGAAATTTTAATTTGTTGCGGTTTATGATTTTATTAGTTAAACGCAGGACTCATTTGGAAATATAAGCCATCTATTTTTTAATTTGGCCTCTGTATCCTAAAACCTGCTCTAAAAAGTAAAATAAAAAAGGCAATAAAACTCTTATATTATTTAATTTAATACTCTTTTAATGTTCGGATAAATAATAAAAATTAAGGGCGTTATAGTCTGTATAGTCTGAAGAAAATTTTTTTTTTCGATTACTAATGAAATTTTTTAAAAAATTGTTCTCATTTTTTTATTATAATAATTTATAAAATTTCAAAAATATTTTTAATATCAACAATGATTTTTTGAGGTTAGATTTTTTTAGTTAAGAATTGATGATTATATTACCTATGAAAAAATTGAAAAGTTTAAGAAAAATCTTTTGGCTTTCATATTTTTAAAATAATATTTTTGTGCATTTGACGTTTTTTTTGTATGGTAATTTCTATGTGCAAATTAAATTGTCAGAGTTTTCTCCCTTAACATGAAAAAATATTTGTACTATTTTGTCACTTATAAACGACATACATTTTTATCTGTAATCAAGAACCTGTCAATACGTTATTGATATAGGGAGGACAGGTCAAAGAGTTAAAATCTGTGATTAATAAAAAGTTTTATTCTAAATTACATGCTGTAAATAGTAATACTTGTGTAAATCAGGTTAATTTAACATAAAATTTGCTAATTTTCCAAAAATAATGTATCACAGATGTATATTCTATTTTTGCGAGATTTTAAAAACCTAGAATTAATTTTGTTTACAAATGTTTCGGTCGCTAAAAAATGACGGCAAAATTCAAAAATTGAAAAAAAATCTCAAATTTTTATATTCCAATAAATATAGTTTCTGTTTGAAATAAACCAGGGTATTTTGCTTAATGTAAATAGCAAATTTAATCATTTAGATTTCAATTAAGACTAAAATAAAACTTTCAAGAGACGTTTTTCATTTTTTTTAGATTCAGGTTAAAAGTTAATTATCGAAAATGACTGGAGGTACCAATAACACCGTGTTTGCTCATCATCAAAAGAGATACCCCGAATTGTAAACTACGTATTGAAGACCTCAGAGTCACAGAGAAACACACATTTCTACACTTAAAAAAAACGGACGACGAAAAGTGTAACAGTGTTAGGACGTAAGCATGAGACGCAGTTTAAAATGTGAATTGCATATTGACCATGTCGGAATCGCAGATGAACAGAAATTACGTAGGAAGTGTACAAACAGACGATGGAAAGTGTAATAGTGCTTGAGCGTACGCATAAGACGCGGTTTGACTTGTGAACTTCATATTGGCAGCGTCAAAATCACACATGAACCGAAATTCCTCTACGTAGAAAGTGTATATGTAGTGATTAAAACAAGTTTAAAATTCAAATGCTAAACGCTAACGCATTGATTCTGTTAGAATAAACCAATTTATTCGAATTTACAAAACTGTTGCTTACCACACACAAAACTCGCGAATTTTCGCACCTCAATGCGAAATGTTTTTCGGCAAATAGAAAACTAGGAAACATCTAAAAATAAAATAGAAAGGCCAGAATCACATCCGGGAACGAATTCCCAAATGACATTTTGGAGCCTCACTAACGAAATAAATAGGGAGCAAATTAGCTTTCGCAAGAGAGAAATGAGACATGCATAATTAACACGTCCCTTGACAAATGTCAAGCGATCACTATTATTGTCTCTATCTTTCTCTCTCACATCTCATCTTTCACCTCTCACCTCACACCTCCTTCCTTTTCACCATTTAACCTGAGCGATAACTTCAAAGACAACAATAAATGCTCATACATACATACATACATACGTTGCTGCCTACGTACACTTAAACTCACTCTTGTAAGGACTCATACGAACTCTTGATACCCTTAACTGTTTCTCATTGAACGTTCACTTCTGCCAATTCATGTTATTTATTTTCAATTATAAAATTCTATTTAAACATACAAAAGGTATACATTTATTCTTGCACACATTCCAATCTCCAACTTTCTGATGATAGCGAATAATCCTGAGTTATAGGGAGTTCGGTTATGTTTCAAACAAGCCTATTTAATAAATTTTAACCATCTCCCTACTTCTACACTCCGACGTCGATAAAGAACACGCCATGAAGAATCACTTCTACATACTAACTGATTACAGAAAGTGTAATACTATTTGAACGTATGTATAAGACGCTGTTTATAATGTCGACTACGTATTGGCGACGTCGAAATCTAAACTTATTTATAAATGGAACTTTGTCTGTGAGTGTGTGTGTCTGTGTGTGTGTATTCGTTACCTATAGACTCCGAAACGAGTGAACAGATTTTCTTTTATCTAAACTTATTTATAAATAGAACTTTGTCTTTGTGTGTGTATGTGTCTGTTCGTTACCTATAGACGCCGAAACGGCTGAACCGATTTTCTTGAAAATTTACACAGTTGTACTATAAGCGTCTGCGAGTGTTCTTAGCTAGATTTTTTGTCGAGGTACCCCCAGTAAATATTGAAAATTGATAATCGAAAAATCGGGTTATAGAAGGAGTGGTCCGATTTTAATCAAATTTGATACGCTTATAGACAAAGACATAAGAAACGATATTCAGAAGTTTCAAGGTTGCAGTTCTTACAATAGTGCAGAAAATCGATAATATATATATAAAAGCTTTCATTACACCCGAGCAACGACTGGCTGTACTGCTAGTCGAAGATGGACGGAAATTCCACTACGTAGGAAATGTATGAACAGACGATTTAATGTGTAACACACAATGTTTGGTTGTCAGCGAAAAAGGCACTCCGAAATGTGACTAGGGGCAACGGAAATTTTGCATTTGAAACTGGAAGGTATAATGTTGCATTGAAGTATGTCTTCTAAACTAGGCAAACAAAGAAGCATCTTCTGAACTATGTATTTTTAAATCTACACTTTAGTAAAACTTTTTTTTTCTTTTTTTAATCGTATCACCCCGAGCAAGGCGATAACGCCACTGATGTGCAGGGGGCTACGTAAGAGTGAAAAGATTGGAAAAGAGAAAACCGGAGACCACATCCTAAACAGGGAACAAGAGATGAGCCTTTTCTTCTGTTCAATAGACGTGGGTGGAGTGTGAACCGGGCGATAGTTTAGTCTATCTACTCCAATTGAAAAAAAAAAGAAAAGGAGTGAGAAGATTGGAAAAGAGAAAGCCGGAAACCACATCCTAAACTGGGAACAAGAGATGAGCCTCTTCAACAATTCAATAGACGTGGGTGGAGTGTGAACTGGGCGATAGTTCAGTCTATCTACTCTAATTGAAAAAAAATGCAGTGAGAAGATTGGAAAAATAAAGCCGGAAACCACATCTTAAACAGGGAACAAGGGATGAGCCTCTTCATCTACTCCAATTGAGAAAATTAAACACTTTTCTCATAATGAGAAATAATTTGAAGTGAAATAGGTTTTTTTTATTATTATTAAAGATAGAAAACATGTGCAAATTTTCAGTGACATTTAAAGATAATTGCAATATGGAGAATGTGTGTTGTAGTGCTGTGGATATCGACTCCGACGGCGAAGAATCTTTGGAAAGAAAATGTCTTCTAGATTACTTATTACGAAGATAAAAATGATTACTTCGGCATTTCGATGTCGCGTAATGGTCAACAAACTTCTCTCGTTAGATGAATTACGAGTGAGTGGTGGGTTCCATGTTCATTGTAGTGCAATGGATATCGGCTCGGAATTAGAACTGAGAGAGCCGAGTTCAAATTCCAGTTGAATTGGTTGCATTCTTTTACGCACAAATATATTTGGAAAATGTTTTAATCCATCTATTTTTTCTTCAGCTATGGGTTGAATAGCGAGACAGATTTGGCTCTATAGCCGTTGTTGGCGACTAGTCTACGCAGAAAGAAAGAGTAACCTAACGCGGGGAAATTTCGAACTTGTTAGATATGATTTTAAATCTTTTTTTAAATAATAGCAACAACAACTGATCTTTCCTCTTAATAATAACATCAAGATTTTGATGATAAAACTTTGTTTTTATTATGTTTGAGGCCTTTTAACATCATGATATACTAACTTCTTGTTTGTTTGTTTGTTTTTTTTAAATTGAGTGGGGATAGCTAAATTCGTAGTTTCTTTCTTCTGTTTGACTACTCATAGATGATAATAAAAAAAACAAATTTAATTATTTCAAGGATTTTCTTTAAAAAAATTTATTACTTGAATGATCTGTTTTTCAGTGCTTGGTTGAAAGTAGTATGCATATTTTTTTCTTTCGTTCAAATATCCGTTTTTACTTTTTTTAAGCGGGGAGGATATATAGATCAAGGATGATATAGTCAATGATAATATTTTTCCAAATGATTTTCTAAAAATCAGTGAGCGTCTTTAATCTGGGCGAGAGACATTTTTCTCCACTCTGGAAGCGTTAATTAAACTGATTTGGACTATAAAAGCTAGACAGACCAAAGAGTTAAATAATGTCATTCTAGGTCATTGTAAATAACTTCAATAGCATATTTTAGGTTGTAAAAGGAGTGCCTAATCATTCATGACTCCTCGTTTATAACGTATGAATTTAATTGAATGAGATATTGCAGCAATCCTTTCAATATACGGAAAAATTGAAACGGTGTTTGAAAAAATCAGCATATTCAGATAATTCAATATTTAAATTTTTCTTGAAATAATTTCACATTTAATGCGAAAATAAAATATTCAAAAGGTTTGTCCAAAATCATGTTTAGTTGATATTTTTTTGAAAGCAATGTGTCAATTTTTCTTGTGTTTCTGGCTGGCCTCGCACATTTCTGCCATTAACTCAAGAAGCTGGATTAAACTAGATGCATTTGTAATAGCTGCTTCTGCCCGAACGTGCACTCAACTTAAACACGTCAAGCGTAATCATTGCTTCGGTGCTTGAAATCGTGCATCGCTGGTGTTGACCATCGGCAATATCATTATTCTCCTTTTTCCTCCTCAACATCTTTTAGAACAATTATAATTTAAACTTTGCTCCGTGATTGGCAGAAAAAGAATCATTTCGTTCCTTGTACAAATCTGGCCTTTGCGTGTCACACGCATCTGATTGTTGCGTAAATCATAATCAGTAGCGTGACCAAGCTGTGATGATTCAAAAGATATCATTTTTCCATCTTGTCCTGAGCATGACGATAAACTACATCCGGCAGCAAGGCCTCTGATCGATAGAACCATCTCTCAATTGCTGTTTTTTTCCAGGTACATCCTGACCTGGAATGATCGCAACTGTTAGAGTACCAGCTATGAGTAAATAGTGAATAAAAATCAAGAGTATAGTATTGTTAAATTACTGACAATACATTTTTATATTAATATTACAAACAGTATATTTTTATAGTAAAATCAACCACTTAATTAAAAAAAAATATGTATAGAACCAAGGCGGAAATGATCAAATAGTGAGTGTGGTTTTTCTAATTTACAGATGTTTTAATTCGGATTATTGAAAAATCTCCGAATGATTTCAGTTTCTTTATTCATTTCTGGTTCGATTGATAGAAATCGAGGCAGTTAATTGTGTTACTGAAAATTCGGAAAGTACTGGGCAAGAAAATTGATACGTGCCACTAGGAAATCAGTCAGTCAATTAAATGTCATGCGTGATACACGCTTAGGCGATCATGTCTCAAAAGAGACATGACTGACAGGGATGAAAATTATCCTACAGTATGTTATCATTACTTTCTGCAGTAGGCTGGTTACCAGCCAAGGCTATAGAACCCAATCTATTCTGTTATTTAACCCATAAATGGAGCGAAGAGATGGATTAATACCTGTTCCAAGGGTATTTGCGCGTAAGTGAATACAAGGAATTCAACTGGAATTCAAACTCGGCTCCCCGATGTTTGGTTCCGAACCGATATCCACTGAACCACAACGCGCATCGTCGCCACTAGGAAGAGAAAGCTGAAATGTCTGGACGTATTGCTGTCATATATGGTTCGGTGGCTCTGCTCTATATTTAAAGATTCTTGATAAAATCAAAAAATGAATCGGCAATATTATTGGTTATGATCTGGCATTTCAGCTTAAGTCACTTCCGTGCCGAACTAAAATTGACTTTCATGGTAATTGTTCGGATGTGGTCATTGCGATTTTACCTAGGTTTTATGAATTTAAGTATTTTTTTTAATCGTTTCACTCCTAGCAAGGCGGTACTGCCACTGATGCGCAGGGGCTACAAGTGAAAATATAGACAGGAGGAGAGTGAAGAGAAAGACGGATCAGGTACAGTGGGTGTCAGAGAAAGGTTAAGAGAAGGATGTGAACACAGGTGTTAAGACAATTCAGCGTGCTAGACAATCTTTCTCTTTTATATCTTTTATATATATATATATATATATATATATATATATATATATATAATATTCGTCCATGCGTAATATATTGTTGTCATATATGATTCGGTGCTCCTAATATATACCTAGAAATGCTTGATTAAATCTAAAGCCAAATCACCAATATTAATGGACCTAACCTGGCATCTTGGTTTCAGTCACTTATTCACCGCCGTCGAATTCCAGTTGAATTCCTTCCATTTCTTTATGTGCAAATAGCTTCAGAAAAGTATTACTCTGTTTCTTCCCTCCAGTTATGGGTTAAATAACAGGACAGATTGATTTCGATAGCCTTGGCTGGCAACTAGTCTACCGCAGAAAGTAATGATAACCTACTATGGGATAATGTTCTGCCCAGTCAGTCATGTCTTTTTCGAGATATGATCGCTTAAGAATGTATCATGTATGGTACTTAACTGATTGAGTGTAGCCTCTGACTATTTTTTATTAATATTTACATGGTAATTGTTTCCATGAACTCTTCTCTATGGCAACAAGAATTCATGACTCTAAACGTAGTACTACATAAGCAACAAGGTCTCATCAGTTTAGAATAAAATTGGATAGATGTAGCCGTAATTTCTATGCTAACAGTTTCTTTTCTCACTCTTCTCGCTCGTTGATCACACCGTGAATAAAAATGGCGCAGAAAACAAGAACGAAAACTAGAACAGTTTTTTTTTTTAGAAAAAAAATAGTTATCCACTTTGATGCAGGGAATCTGATTTTTATTTATTTCTTCAGTATTTTACTCATATTTCCTAACACTTTCGTCTTTGGGGCTTTTTTTTTTTTTTTTGCCTTGCTTAGGGTGAATGTTTAAAAAACGTTTAGTGGTTATTCTTACAGGGCAGACTAGCGGGAAACTGACTTCATATCCCTACTTTCGTTTCATTTGACATGGTTCCGGATGTTATTCTTCTGAACTGCCATGTAGCTAACATAATTGTATTTCCATCACGTGCCAAAATACAATGAAAAATAGGTGCAACACAATTTTCCTTTTCTCTTCTCTCTTCGCTTGTTCTAATGTTTAAGTTAAACTTTTGGAGATATGGTGATCTATGTAATCTAAACGTATTTAGAAATGGAAATTTGTCTGTGTGTGTGTGTCTGTGTGTGTGTCCGTTGCCCATAGACTCCGAAACGGCTGAACCGATTTTCTTGAAAATTTACACAGTTGTACTATAAGCGTCTGCGAGTGTTCTTAGCTGGGTTTTCTGTTGAGGTACGCCCGATAAATATCGAAAATCGATTCTCGAAAAAATCGATACTCGAAAAAATCGTGTTATAGAAAGATTGGTCCGATTTTAATCAAATTTGATACACTCATAGACAAAGACATAAGAAACGGTTATCAGAAGTTTCATGATTGCAGTTCTTACAATAGTGCAGAAAATCGATATATATATATATATATATATATATATATATATATATATATATATATATGTATATGTATATAAGGCAAGATGTTTTTGTGTGCGTCTGTTTATCTGCCTGCATATCTCTATTTTTTTCAGCGCTTTTATTTTAGTTTTTGCTTCGGGTTTGGCTCTAAGTAGGTCTAATTGTAGTTCTTAGTCTCAGCCATGATACCATTTACTCAGAGGACTTATTTAGCCTTCAAAATTCAGTTTACGACGAAAAAACTTATTTGATTTCGATACCAGGAAATAAAGTTTGACTTACATCCATTCATTTTTTTCAGTCTACGGTTTCGCTTTAATTGGAAACAACTATTGCTTTTTCGTCTTTCGTGCCAACGTTCAAAGAGTCTGAGCTCCAGGACCATGGATTAGTTCAAAGCTTTCATTACATCCGAGCAACACCGGGCTATACTGCTAGTTTTTTAATAAATTGAGATATTCATACTATTTATATTCGGTCTATTCGTGGTGGTGCAGTGGATATCCGCTCGGAAAGAAAAATCGGAGAGCCGAGTTTAAATTCCATTTGAATTTGTTGCATTCACTTACGAGCAAATAAGCTGAAAGAGTTATTATTCTGTCGCTTCTCTTTCCAGCGATGGGTTAAATAGCAGAACAAATTGTGTTTTATAGCCTTGGTTGGCAACCGGTTTACCGCAGTATAAAATGGCAACCTACTGCGGAAAATTCTTCTGTCGAGTTGTTATATATCGCCGTACGACGACAAAACAACAAACACGCATATATAAAAATATAAGGTTATATTTTCATTAATGACGACGAACCGTGTGGAATAGAGAACAGGAGAGTGAGAGCGCGCACAGAATGGGTCGACGGGAGTGTAGTCTTGCCTGTGGTGTTCCTCTGCTTCCACTGGCCGTTCTCTGCTAGCGAATCCGTGTGTCGAGATCTTTATATAGTCTTCTAGAACCGGGACTTTCCTTCCGGTTTTGCCTCGCCCACGCAACGCCCACGTAATTCCCAGAGACACCTGTTCTGTTTGCCTCCGTAGTCATTTCCGCCGCTGTCGGAAATAAGGTCAAACGACATCCGCTCCGGCCTCGACAGGATGTATTTCACAAACACCTGTCTTGTCGTTTCGCCGACCCCTTCACCGACGGGAAACACCATCGCTTGCATCACTTCCTCGGGTGGGGCCAGATTGTTATATTACAGAGTCAGTCATGTCATTTCTAAGAAATGATCGCCTATGCGTATCTCACGTATGGCACTTAATTGGCCCTACATATTATCTTGCAGAAAACCTTATCTGACTGGACTTATCTTTGTTACCACAACGTTTCAGAAGTAACGCCTTTTTGTCTTGCTGAGATTTCTATCGATCTGGATAACCTACAAAGATTTGGGAACTGAACCCTGTATTTAATCTACTGTTTTAGACTGTTCACATTCTATTGCTAATATCTAGGGATATCATCTAATTCATATTTTGTTTTATGATTTTTGTTATATTAAATCAATAGTCATTGATTTCTACAGTTTTATTTGCTTTATTATAGCTCCTTTTTTTGTTGTAATTTGTTCAACCCATTTTCTTAAAATTATTCTCTCTTTTCTTCGGCTTCGCTTGCGTTTAGTGCATTCTGTCAGTGTTAAATTCTCCAAACTTCTATCTTCATTATGTTTACCTAAAAATGCCAACTGCACATTTTGGATTCATTTAAAAAAAATCTCATAATTCCTATTCTTTTCAATTTATTTCATTCTCGGTTTCTGATGTACGGTTATGTTCATAGAATATTAAATTGTTAAGATGTGTTAAAAGCAGAGAACGTTTTCATTAAACAAAATGGAGTTTACTTTAAAAAAGAAAATAAAATAAAAAGATGGCAACTATGAAAACAGGATATGAATGCTCCTAATACAAGGATCGATATATATTTTTATCATACTGGAAAGCACTATATCGATTTATATCCTTATTAAAAAATTGTCCAATGAGAACACGAGCTTGTCAAAAGGCATTTGCTTTGTCTCGGTTATTCTTTAAATTCTCATTGGACAATTCTGTTTCTAATTGACATGGCCGACTTTCCGAAGAATTGACATTTTTGAACAGTTATCATCTCAACGAAAGGGAGAAAAGGAAGAACAGAATTGAATAAAATTAAGAAAACAAAGAAAAAAGAATTGAAACTGAATTAAAATAACCCTTATTCGTGTTTTGTAGTCAATAATGTAGTAGTGAAAGCCTAAAGTAAATCTTTTTATATCAAAGAACAAGATTTATTTTCTTGTTATCTATTTTCTTATGTTAATTTTTAAAAAAATGATTCGTCTTTTTCAATGGAAAAATGAAAAACGAATTTTTGCTCTGTTTTATATTTTTTGCCCTCAAACAAGAAAAGATTAATTTAATATTTTTTTTATCTTTTTTTCTATCTTAGTCGAAATCTTAGTTCCAGTTCTACTCATATATTTTTATGCGTTTCTTTTCTTTTTCTGTTTTTGTCCTTTTCTTTTTTTTTAAATTCTTTCTTGTGTTTTGTTGTTATCTACATCTTTGTTTTTTCTTCACCTTGATGACTTCCTTTTTATCCTTTTCTTTTGTTTTCTTTCTTTTCTTCTATAACATCTGCATCGTTATTGTTGTCGTCCTTCCTTTCTTTATCTTCTTCTCTTTCTCTCTCTCTCTCTCTCATCTTAACTCTCTATCTCTTTCTTTCTTAGCAACCCCGTTATTTTGTTATTTTTTTTTATATTTCTGAGAATGTGCGTTGTAGCACAGTCGATATCGGCTTGCCACGAGAAATCGGGAATCCGAGTTCAAATTTCAGTTGAATTCCTTGCATTCACTTACACGCAAATACCCTTCGGAAAGGTATTAATCCGCATCTTTCCTCCAGTTATGGGTTAAATAATAGGACAGATTGAGTTCTATAGCCCTGGTCGGCAATCAGTCTACCGCAAAAAGTAATGGTAACCTACTGCGGGATAATCTTCTTCCTTGTTAGTCATATCGGTTTCGAGACATGATCGCCCAAACGTGTATCAAGTATGGCTCTTGACTGATTCTATTTCTAACAGTTTTAGAAGATTTTTTTATTTTTCAGTGTTTTTTTTTTTATTCAGTAACGCGGAACTAGGTTTCTCTTTTTCGTGTTTTCTGTTTTTTGTTTTTTTTTTACTTTAATTCTTTTTCTTTGTTTTTTTTCTTTTTTTCAACTTTTTGTCACATTTTAAGTCTGTTTTGGTTTTTCTTTCATCAATGTATCTCCTTCTCCTATTCTTGTCTTTATTTTCTAGGCTCCCTTCCATTTTCATACTTGCTAGCTGTCATCCTTTAGATTAGATACTCAAAAGAAAACTTAAACATTTTTTTTTCTTCCCAGTTAGTTAATCTTTTTTATCCTCGCTTCTCCGATCAAATCCGCTCTGTCTACATCAAATTATTTCACTCTCCTTACTCCATTTTTTTTTTTTTATCTTTAAATCCATTACAGGGAATATCGGAACTGACTTATTATATCAGCCGTTTCATTACTCTCGCTAAACTTGCTCTCTTTTTGGGATTTTTACGATTTAACATGTTGTTATCTCCCTTTGCAACAAGGTACTCTTCACGTTCTCAGTCAACTTCCTCTCTCTCTCTCCCCCTCTCTCTCTCTCTTTTCCTTGCTATCTATTTCTTATTCTCCCTTGTTTGCTAAATTATTACTATATCTCTTTCTTTTCTCCTTCTTCAACACATTATACCCCGCTCGTGATTTTCTACGTGTTATCCCTTACATTTTTCTCTTTCCGTCTTTTTTAACTTTATTTTTCTTTCTACATCGTTCCACTATTGTTTTTCTTTCACTTCTCATTCTCTTTTCTCTCTTACTCTTTCAGCTTTTTCTCTCTTTGCTCCCCCTCAAACTTTCTATTATTGGCTTACATTTCTCTTCGTTGTTATTCCTTATTTTCCTCTCTTGTCTTTTACTCTTACTACTTTTTCTCTCTTTTCTCCTTCTGTCAATTTTCCACGATTCACTTTTTTTCTTCATTGCTATTCCTTGCTATTCTCTGTCTTCTCTGTTACTCTTTCGTCTATTTATCTCTTTTCTCCCCGTGATAACATTCTACAAGGTGGGACAGAGCAACTTGCTTATTTGGAATGACAAATAAAAGAAAAGTAATGCAGATATACATGCAATTCTTTAAACAGCATCAATTACAACATTTAAATTTTATGTTTTACAAGTATTAAAGGTGACATCAGTCAGATGGCGTCCATTCTGCTTAATACACTGGGTTAATCGTACTCTAAAGTTTCGGTCAACTCTTTCCAGCATATCGGTGGGTATGTTGGCAACAGCTTGACGAATGTTGTTCTTCAGGTGAGCCAGGGTGTTAGGACGATCGTTGTAAACTATTGACTTTAGATATCTCCCTAGAAAATAGTCACAGGGTGATAAATGCACGTTGCGTGGCGACGTTTGAGCCATCGCTTGAAACAAAAATATGCCTCAACAGCAAAATTCGTTACCAAGATGCGCACTGAGGTTCCTGTAAAGTAAACAAACTTTAAATCCCGCACTCGGGAGTGAGCCCCTCCCCACTATCCTTAGAGCAACCATCGCTTCAGGGCGCCAAATTCAAATAATCAAGTTGCTCTGCCCCACCCTGTAGTATTCTCTTTTCCTTTTTTTCATCGTAATTACCTCCTCTCTCTTCCCTTTTACTCAGTCAACCTTTTCTCTTTTTTCTTCGTCCGACAATTTTCTATCTTCTTTTTATTCTCTTCATTGGGATTCCTTACTCTCTCTGCACTTCCTCTTTCATAATTTTTGTTTTTTCTTCCCTTCAACATTCTAATGCTCTATCCCTTTTAACTTAAAAGGCCATCCCTTACACTATCTATTTTTTTCACCTTTATTTTTTATTATATTTTATACTTTTTTTAATAGTTTCACCCCAAGCAAGGCGGTGCCGTCAGTGATGTGCTGCGGGCTACATAAGAATAAATTTTAAATAGGAGGAGAGTAAATAGAAAGACGAACCAGTTACAGGGGTTGTCAGAGAAAGGACAAGAGAAATATGAGAACACATGTGTGAAGACAGTTGCGAAGGTAGAGGGAAAAGAAAAAAACAAGATATACAGGTTTATGTAGAAGGAACTGGAGTCAAGTGGTTAAGAGATGGGAATTGACATTGCATTTAAACTCTTGAAGATTGCAGCCATCAGGAATCTCTATCTTCACTCGCTTCAATGACCTATTCTTCTCTGTCTTTTATTTCTAACTCTTTCTTTTCTATGATGATCCCACTATATATTCCCTCATTTCTCCTGGTTTCTATTCCTTAGTTCTTTCTCTCTTTTATTGTTTCTGTTTCTCTTTTTTCTTCTCCTTTAACATATTTCCATTTTCTTTCTTTCCTATTCATTGACGTTTACTCTTTTTCCTTTTTTTTCCTTTTTAAATTTATTACTTTTCCTCATCCTCTAACAATGAAACCTTTTCTAATTTTGCATCATTTCTCGTTGTCCAGTCTCTCTACTCTACTTTTCTATTCTTTCTCTTTCCGATATTTTTTTTTTAATCATTTCACCCCGAGCAAGGCGGAAACGCCACTGATGTGCAGGGGGCTACATAAATGTAAAAAGATTAATTAGAAAACAGTGAGGAGTACAAACTAGTTAGAAAGGAACAATAGAAAGCTGAGAAAGCAGGTGCGATGACAGATACATAGGTGGAGAGAAAGGGAGGGTTATACAGGGGTGGGGAGAGAGCTAGAGTCCAGTGGTTAGTAGATGAATATTGACTTTGCATTTAAATTTCTGGAGGTTGTAGCCGTCAGGAAAGCAAGAATACGGGAGCGAGTTCCACAGGCGGGAAGTGCGAGAGAAGAAGCTGCAGAAGTAGAATTGTCGTCTGCGTTTGGCTAACCTGACTGTGAATGGGTGGGACCCAGATGCCAGTCTGGTTGCACGAGTAAACACCTGTTGAGGAGGCATCAGTGACTTAAGTTCGTTTCAGCAGAAGCCATGAAAGTATTTATAGAACAGACAAAGGGAGGCCACATTTCGACGATGGGGAAGTGGCTGCAGTCGAGCCGCTAGATCAGTACCTATCACATTACAGACTCTCCTTTGGAGCCTGTCAAGAACACTGAGGAGAACGGCAGGGGCACCTGACCATAAATGGCAGCAGTACTCCATGCACGGACGGATAGTTGACTTGTATATATGCAGGATCGATTCAGTTGGAAAAAAACATCCTGCATCGACATAGTGACCCAACCTTCTTAGCAGTAGATTTTGATATGGATTCAATATAGTGGTTCCATTTGAGGTCTGAGGACAGGGTTAGTCCGAGGAGGCGTAGTGTATTGCTCTCCGGGAGAATCGCTTGGTCCATGCTTATGGGAGGTAGGAGAGGTCGCCTGTAATGGTTGACAGACAACAGCTTGGTCTTAGATGAATTGAAGTTGACAAGCCACTTCTTGCCCCCGTTCACCACAGAGTGCAGATCCCGTTCAAGGTCAGTAGCGAGATTATGTCTGTCCGCCACGACAGGTTTCTTACTGGTGCGGGAGTATATTGTTGTGTCATCTGCGTAGATGCCTACTTGGGACTTGATCTCATCTGGGAGGTCGTTGATTAAAATAAGGAAGAGCGTCGGGCCCAGGATAGAGCCCTGTGGGACACCAGCATTCGTGCTGTAGGACACGCCCATTCAGAACGACCTTCATTTTGCGGTTATTTAAGAAAGATTGGATTAGGTCAAGCAGGCGACCGGTAATACCATAACCGCGTAGTTTGCATAGGAGGCCAGAGTGCCAAACCCTGTCGAAAGCCTTGGAGATGTCCAGAGCAACCGCTCGAGCCTCTTCAGACGCATCACGGGCCTGTATATCGGCTCGGAACGAGAAATCAGAGAGCCGAGTTCGAATTCCAGTTAAATTCCTTGCATTGACTTAATTTGGTAAAAACTATTTATCCGTCTATTCCTTCCAGTTATAGGTTAAATAATAGGACAGATTGGGTTCTATAGCCTTGGTCGGCAACCAGTCTACCGCAGAAAGCAATGGCAACCTACTGCGGGATAATCTTCTGCCCAGTCAGTCATCTCTCTTTCGAGATATGATCGCCCAAGCGTGTATCACGTATGGCACTTAACTGACTGACTGATATTACTAATATCCGCTTCTACATCTTCTCTGTTACTTTTTCTCTTTGCTTTCTTTTCTCCCTCTCCAATAGTCTATGCTTCTCTGTGCTTCCCTTCATTTGTTGTCGGTATAGAGTCTGTTGCTTCCCTCCTGTTTTCATAGAATTTTCTCCCTTTCTTGTTTCTCAATTTCGACGTGTTTTTTTTTTTTTACTCGTACAGGACGTAATTTCTCATTTATTATATCTATTTTCCTTTATTCTTTCTTTTTGTTTCATTTTCATCAACATTTCACCGTTTTCCTTTTTTTTCTTTTCTCATATTCATTCCCGATTTAAGCTTACGGCCTATCACGTTGAATCCATCGGTTCTCGCTCGTTCACCGAAGCTAAGCAACTTTGAGCCTGGTCAGTAATTAGATGGGTAACCGCTTGGGAATACCAAGTGCTGTAAGCGTTTAGTGACGGATGTGTGTCGTGGTGCAGTGGATATCTGGTCGGAAAAAGAAATCGGTGAGCCGAGTTCGAATTTCAGTTGAATACCCTGCATTCACTTAAGCACTGGTAACCTTGGGAAAGGTATGAATCCGTCCCCTACCTCCAATTATGTGTTAAATAACAAGGATAGGACTTGGGAACCCTGCCCTTAAAACAAATCCCAATGAATATTGATACTCGAAAAGAAAAAAGTATTACTAGACACAAAACTTATAAAAAAAAATACAACAATAAATTGTTGAAAGAAAAAGGTATTACCAGCAATAAACAAATAAAATTTTGTTGGCAATAAATGACCCGCCGATGTGTTCATATCCCATAAAAACAAAACAAACAATCATTCCTATTTTCATAGACTTTTTATTTATTTTCTCTTACTTTCTTCTTCTTCTATGTGCTTCAGGACGTAGGCGATCATGGCTTTCTACGTCTTCCTATCGACTGGTGGCTCTGAGCACGCTTTCTCCTGTTACACCATGCAACCTGCGGTATGTCATCCACCTACTCAGGCCCTTCAAATATGTTATCCACTGATTGGCCTTGCTTCTTTTCCCCTCTATCTGGCCTCTTAGTATCAAGTTCTCAAAGCCCTCCTTCCACCCAGAAAATTTAGCAGTCTCTTCCTGATGCTCAGTATTAATTTCCTCTTCTAAATTCTCATCATGGCTCAAATGTTCGGTCCACGATATCCGCAGCATCCTTCTTTGGAACCACATTTCAGCCGCTTCAAGTTTTTCCTTCATCTTTGATGAGATTATCCAGCATTTACTGCCATATTGAATAACAGACATCATATGGCAACCCAGTAGTCTCTTCTTTGTTTCTAGAGTAATTTATTAATTCTTTCTTTTCTGTTTTCCTCTTTCTGTCTTTCTATTTTGTTAATTTTAATACTTCACACTTTCTTTATGAATACAACCTCTTCTCTTTATTGCATACAAATTCACTCACCTTCTACTCAACGCCCCCCTTTATATTTTCTTCTCTCTGTCTCTCTATCTCTCTTTCTCACTCTCCCTCTTGCTTCTTCCGCTTTTTTTATTTTCTCTCACTCTCTTTCTTCTTCTGTTTTCAGGTTTCTTTCATTTTTCTCACACTATAATGAATTATTTCACCGTCTTTCTCTCTACGTCTCTCTTTTATATATGTACTAGCAGTATAGCCCGGCATTGCTCGGGTGTAATGAAAGCTTTAAAACTAATCCATGGTCCTGGAGCTCAGACTCTTTGGAAGTTGGCACGAAAGACGAAAAAGCAATAGTTGTTGCCAGTTAAAGCGAAACCGTAGACTGAAAGAAAAATGAATGGATGTAAGTCAAATTTTGATTTTCTTGTATTGATATCAAATAAGGTTTTTTCGTCGTAAACTGAATTTTGAAGGCTAAATAAGTCCTCTGAGTAAATGGTATCATGGCTGAGACTAAGAACTACAATTATACCTAATGGAAACCCGAAGCAAAAACTAAAATAAAAGGGCTGTAAAAAATACAGACATACAGGCAGATAAACAGACACACACACAAACATCTTGCCTTTTATATATATATATATATATATATATATATATATATATATATTATCGATTTTCTGCACTATTGTATGAACTGCAACCTTGAAACTTCTGAACATTGTTTCTTATGTCTTTGTCTATGAGTGTATCAAATTTGATTAAAATCGGACCACTCTTTCTATAACCCGATTTATCGGTTATCGATTTTCAGTATTTATCGGGGGTACCTCAACACAAAATCTAGCTAAGAACACTCGCAGACGCTTGTGGTACAACTGTGTAAATTTTCAAGAAGATCGCTTCAGCCGTTTTGGAGTCTATACACACACACACACACAGAGACTAATTTCCTTTTATAAAAAAAGTTTAGATTTCTCTCTCTCCTTCTCTCTCTCTCTCTCTCTTATTTCTTCCTTTCTTCTTGTTTTCTATTCAAAGATTATTTAACTATTATTTTCTCATTTTCTCTTACTGTGTCTACCAATTTATTTTCAGCCTCTCTCTCTCTCTCTCTCTATTTCTCTTTTGTTTTTTTCCCGATACTTCACTCTTTTTTTGCGAATATAGCCTTTTCTCTGTAATTCTGATGTGCTTTGTGGTGCAGTGGATATCGTCTTGGAACGAGAAATCAGGGATCCGAGTTCGAATTCCAGTTGAATTCCTTGAATTCACACAAGCGCAAATACCCTTGGGAAAGGTAGTAATCCGTCTCTTCCCTCAGGTTATGGTTTAAGTAACAGGAGAGATTAGATTCTATAGCCTTGGTCGGCAACCAGTCTACCGCAGAAAGTAATGGCAACTTACTGCTGGATAATCTCCTGCCAAGTCAGTCATGGCACTGTCGAGACATGATCACCAAAGCGTTTATCACGTATGGCACTTTACTGGCTGACTCTCTAATTCATCCAAATTCTCCCACTTTGTAATCCACGTCTTTTTTTATATTTTTATCTTTCTTTGTCTCTCTCTCTCTCTCTCTCTCTCTTATGCTTCTTCTGCTTTTCTACTTTCTATCTCACTGCCTTTCTTTAGTTTTTATGTTTCCTTCACTTTTCTGCAACTATACTGAATTATTTCCCCGCCTTCGTCTTTACATCTCTCTTTTATATATGTTTTCTTTCTCTCTTGCTTCTTTCTTTTTATCTCTCTTTTTCCTACTTATATTTTAACTCACTCCCCCTCCACACTCCTACCATTTCCTCGCCGTCATATTCACATCTTTTTTCCTTGAGCTTCTCATTCACTTTCTTCTTCTCATCAAATAACATCCCCTCGTTCTCATTCCGTATCAATTTATTCTCCCGCTCATTTCCAGTTACTCACCTCTTGTCTCTCATTTCAAACAAGTACAAAAAAAAAAATTCTAACGGAAAACGGAAAATGCAACACAGTCATCCAAAGGCGAATTGGCATGGCCAAGGACGTATTTCAGAAACTGAGCACAGTATTAAGAGACAGGAAATTTTCACTAAAAACAAAGAAAACAGTACTGGATTGCTATGTGGTTTGTTCTTCAAAATGATAGTGAATACTGGACAATATCATCAAAGATGAAGGAAAAACTTGATGCTACGGATATCATGTGAGCAAGGATGAGGTTTTAGAAAGGTTTTAGAAACGAAAAGGAAATTAATACTGAGCATCAGGGAAAGACAGCTGAAGTTCCTGGTATATATGATGAGGAAGGAGGGCTTAGAGAAACTGTTACTCTCAGATCAGATAGAGGAAAAGATAGATAAGGGAAAGCGGCAGATAACATATTTTAAGGGCCTGAGCAGGTGCATGGCAGAGCGGGATTTGGATGGGGTAACAGCAGAATGCGTGCTAAGAGCCACCAGGTATAGGGAGACGTGGAAGGCCATGACCGCCTACGTCCCGAATGGACATGCCACATAGAAGAAGAAGAAGAAGAAGAAGTTTATAAAATGGTCTCTCTCTCTGTCTCACTCTCACAGTCATTCTTTCTCTCTCTCTCTCTCTCTCTCTCTCTCTCGCACTCATATATTTGATGCTTTTTTTCGGTGTTATTCATTTAACCCTATGCCTCTATCTTTCTTTTTTCTTTATTTTGAGAATTGTTCTTCGTCTTCGTTTTTTATATAACTGTCTATCTTCTATTTGTTTCAATCTCACCCCCACACACACTGCATTGCAAATATGATGCGATCTTTTTGTCTCTCTTATTTCCTCTTTTTACTCTCTCTTCTGCTTTCTCTTTCTTCTAGTTTCTTCCTTTACTTTTCCTGCCCTTTTTTCTATATAGCTATCGTTCATTTTCCTTTCTTTCTTTCTTTCTTTCTTTCTTTCTTTCTTCCTTCCTTTCTTTTTTTTTTCTTTTTTTCCTCCGCGTTTTTTACATAACGCACCTCGACCTGGTGTAATATTTAGCAAGGTTGTCTCACTAGAATCATTACAGTTCAGCAGTGAGTTCGAACCTCACGTGCGAACTGCGCTTTCAAAAAATCACCTTTCATTGAAATCTATTTCTTCTTTATCCATCTATGTTGTTTATACAATATTAACAATTGCTTTCTTCCTCTCTCTTACATTAATTTTTCTCTCTTTGATATCTTTATAATCTCCCTCCTTCTCTCTACAACTTTCTCATTGTTTCTCTTTGTATCGTATATATAAGGCATTTACTATCTGCCTGTCTGTCTGTTTGACTGTCTACTCTCTTACCCTAACCTCTGTGGTGTTAATATAATGTTATCTCACCGTAAGTCCCTTTTCTTAAATTATTTGCTTCTTTTTGCTCTTTCTTATGCTTTATTTTTATAATGTTACGAGTTTCTCACTTTCGTAATTGTGCTTCATTTTTCTTATGTATAGTTTATATAATGTTATCAATATTTCTCTATTTATCTCTTATATTTGTTTCGCAGTTCCCCACCCCAAGTGCTGGTAATATTATCCCGTCTCTCTCTCTGTCTCTCTCTCTGTCTGTCTGTCTGTCTGTCTCTCTCTCTCTCTCTCACGCTGTTTCAAATTTGTTCCTATGTTTCGTTCTTTTTCATCACTCTTTCTCCCATTACTGTTTATCTCCTTTTCGTTATTTTTATAACTTAATCGCTCTCTCTCTCTCTCTCTCTCTCTCTCTCTCTCTCACTCTCATATTTATTTTTCTGTTTTTCTCTGTTTTTTTTTCCTTTAACCCGTTAATAAAATGTATGTCTATGGCTTTGAGTTTCTTTTTCTCTCACTATCTCTATCTCTCTTATTTATCTTTCTTTCTATCGTTCACCTTACCGTCTCCCGTTTCCTTAGCATTCCCAGAAATGCTTCGAGCACAGAGCAGGTGCGTTGGAAACAAGTGAATCAATTATCGGAATGTCGAAGTCATTTTCTTGATCCTTGGGTATTCACACGGAGCACACGATTCTTCTCTGCCAACACCCCGAACAACATCCAAAGCCCACGCCTATTCCTCCACCCTCATTTTGTTGCTGTTACACACATATTTCGTTCTCGAATCTGTTCCAAATCCTTGTAATAATTCATTATTCATCCACCAAATCAGATAAAAAAAATAAGGAAATAAAAAAAAACAACCCCACTCCGATCTGAGATATAATTTTCCCCTACTTACTGGATTTATCTGTTACACCTCGTGTAGATATTACGAAACCGTCGAGTACCTCTTCTCAAATCATATAAAATCGATTATTTTTTTTTTACCTCGTAAGATGATTGTTACAAGGTAAATTCGATTTATTGTTTGGATAAATAAAAAAAAGGATTCTTATGTACGTTAAAAAGTACCGAATTTATCATACTCTTTCTCGCATTTTGTTAAAGTATTTTTAGCTCATAGGAGATTCTTTTTCGCCTGTTAAACTTGCAGGAAGACAGGTTTTTCAATTTTTCTGAATCAGCAAAAGCTGAAGAAAAGATTGGAATTGTTGAAATATACATAGCGCAATGGAAACGTAGCTTGTCAAAAGCACAAAACAAGAGTGTAACTTGGAATCGTGCTCTGTTATTTTCGGTTTGTTTTACGGCATATGAATACCTCAATGGGTTATTTAATGCCGACAAGATTTTTTACAATAGATCCATATGAACATAATATGCATTTCTTATAAGAAATCAGTTTGTAGATTAGGTTTTATTGACGTATTTTTGTAAAGAGGGTTTTGTCTAGTGTAAGATGTATTGCTTTTTTTTTCGAAAATATATTGCTGTTATTAATTTTTTTCTTCAAAAATGGGTAAATGTTCATTTTAGGTACCGACAGCTTTTCCCCCTTCAAATTTATCCAAAATAGCATTATTTCTGTACAAATGTATATGCTGAACTCAAATCAACAATTAGTTATTGAAGAAATTTACCTTTTTTGCTTTGAAAGTTCATAAAAAAAACGAACTATATCTCGCACTTTTTCTCTCCCGTAACTCTCACGAAGGCATGTAATTAATTGCAGAATGACGTTCTACGTAGGCAGAATTTTTTTTTCGAATTTTGGCTGATTTTCTTCCTTTACTGAAACTTCCGGCAATGTACTTCCTGTTATGAAAGTAACAAGCGTAGAAATACAATAGCGCATTACTTTAATTTCCGGAAGTACATCGCCGGAAGTATCGGTAAATGAAGAAAAATAAACAAAAGATTTGCCAAAATTCTTTCAAATGCGCTGTACGTCATTCTGCAGTTAATTACATGACTTCGTGAGAGTTACGGGAGAGAAAAAGTGCAAGATATAGTTCGTTTATTTTATGGACATTTAGATAAAAAAAAAAGATAAGTTTCTTCAATAACTAACAGTTGATTTGAGTTCAGCATATCCATTTGCACAGAGATAATGCTATTTTGGATAAATTTGTAAGGGAAAAGCGACGGGACTTACAACGAAATTTTACCCAAAAATGTATTCTTGTTAATATTTTTATTGATAAATACATTGCTGGTAATTTTTTCCTTCGGAAATATATTGATGGTAATATTTTCTTCTCCAAATAAAAAAGTATTGCTGGAATTTTCATTATAAAAATCTATTTTTATACTTTTATAGTATTTTAACCCCAGTTTGGAAGTTAATGCTTACCCATGACTGGTGTTCTAAAAGGTACTACCACTCCAAGTTAGGAGAGCCTAGGAACAAAAGCAGTCAAGAGGTGATGCCATATTCTTCAAATCTTCCTAATTAAATGCTTTATTACCGGATGCAATTTGTCATCAAGCGCAGGACGCTGATGTATGATAATTTCGCACCCAAGACACCTCGTTGCAGTAGGGTACCCCTCTGCAGAAGTGCAGTCGGCGTATTCTGGAGCCCCAGTCGACAGGGTGACTAGGTATCTAACAGCCGAAAACGAACATATTAACTGAAGAAAATGATGAATGTCTAGAAAAAAGATTGATTCATTACTTACGACTTATTCACGATTTGCAGATTATTTAAAACCAAAAAATATTATCTAGATTGTCAGTTTAAAAAAAACAAAACAATGATGTTAGTGATACAATAATAATCCACAGCTGATAGGAGGAGATGTGGATTAATATCTTTCCTAACGCCATTTACGCGTATTGACTATGCTAGACGTTGCTTAACTTTTACGATAGTACGAAAACCGGTGTTTCAACATGAGCACAGAAAAAAGCAAACAAAACAATCACAAAGATCAGTGTGCATTAGTCTGTTGCACTGAACACAATGTTGTTTAGGAGGCTATTAATCCATCATATTCTCCCATCTATGGATTAATTATTAAAACATGTGGTACAAAAATAACTGCTATCTCAAAAACCTGTATCACTAAACCGTTAATATCGCCCAAAAAATTTTACAATCAAAAATGTTTTCTGTTTTTAAATAACCTGCAAAGGATTACAATATTTACATTGTTCGGACTATTGTCCTCTGATTTATGACAATGTTTACAACTTTTCGGTCGTTGTACGCTCTGGTCTTCTTCAGGTGCTAGGAATTTCGAACCGAACACTTTATTACGATCACTGGGGTATATTATTCTTTTTCCATGTGTAATGCAACTTCTGGTAGCCGTGTAGTTATCTACCGTTAACTTAACTCTCTGTTTATCTAATCTTGGAATTATTTCGAACTTTTTACTCCTCTTGGTTGACGTAGGTGTTATAATAGACATAACCTTTCGACCAAGTGCCCTCTGGTCATCAGGTGTCCATAGATAGGCTGATGTGGATTATCTCGTTGCTTATTGCGAAATACCCTGTGAAATCAATTATTGTTCAGCCAATCTATGGACACATGATGATGACCAGAGGAAAGTAGGTCGAGACGTTTTGTCTATATTAACCAAGATGGGAGAAAAGTTTGAAATAATTTCAAGATTATTGAAACTTACTCATCTCAGAAGTAATACAAATATCTAATTATTTGTTCACCACTGCTGTAGCCTGGTACTGAACTCACAACCCTTTGGGTCAAGTCACTTGAACAAACCAAAGTCTATATTCACTGGTCCATGTCACCTTGAGAACACATTGCCTAATTAATATAGACTTTGGTTAGCTGGTGCGTGTAACGACGGAAACGCCGTAAACATGGCAGTAAAAATGAGGAGAATAGTCCGAACAATGTAAATAGTGTAAATACTCCCTCATCTCAGAAGTAGAGACAAATACTCCAAAGAGTTTTAGAAAACGAATAAATCACATCATTGTTTTCAGGTATTTGTTATTCCAGACATATATCTTATTTATATAATCTTAAAATTTAATTTTTTTTTATTTTATAATTATAATAAATTTCATATTCTGGCATTTATTTATGTTGGATTGTCATTCAAACCATTCATCTTGTGTATGACGAGGCCTATTATCAAGTGGTTCAGAGAAGTGTGAACTCAACTCTTAATTGCTAATGTTCCCATATTCACCCTAACCCACAGTAGCATTACCTGTTAGGCCTCCAACTATGGTTAGATATTTAACCCATAAACTCGAGCTAAGACATTATGAAATTATAAAAACATGTTTTTTGATAGTAAAAATACCAGCCATACATTTTCATACAAAAAATATTACCAGCAAAACATTTTTTTTGTAAAAATAAAAAAAACTTATTTAAAATCAGTCAGTCAAATGTCAGTTAAATGCGATACGTGATGCATGATTGGGCGATGATGTCTCGAAAGAGACATAACTGACTGGGCAGTAGGTTGACATTACTTTCTGCTGTAGACTTGTGCAAGCCAAGGCTATAGAAGCCAATCTGTCCTGTTATCTAACCCATAACTTCAGGAAAGAGACGTATTAATTCCTTTCCCAAAGTGTATTTGCGCGTAAGTGAATACAAGGAATACAACTGGAATTCGAACTCGGCTCGATGATTCCTTGTTTCAAGACAATATCCACTGCACAACAATGCACCTTCTAAAGTACATTTGTGTAAAAGAAATTGACATTCCAACAAACAAACAAACATTCAAGCCTTTTTTTTATCTTTCATATTTCATTCACCGTATTTATCTGGTACACCGTGTACTGAAATTCTCAAAAAATGTTTAAAAAAAGAGAAAATGAAATTAATTCCCTGGAAAATCATGTGTATTTCTTTCGGCAGAAGAAGAAGAAATGAATGTTTTATGTTGAAATAAATTGCCTAAGAGATAATAACCAAACAAAGCAATATATCATTCAATAACGCTGTTCCCACTTATTTGCTCCATATATAAACCGAACCATCTTTGCGTCAACTACAGCACAAAAAACTATTTGAACTGCTAGGGAAACTAAATAGCGTTGGAAATGATAGAATAATCCCGAAACTATACTAGCTGCAAATCACCTGCTTACGGAGAGAAAACCTATTGAGTTGCGAGAAAAACTATAAATGGGATAAAGAATATCTTTTCTCCAGATTTATTCAAACTCTACAGTGA
This sequence comes from Ascarosepion bandense, assembly GCA_037127315.1. NCBI lineage: Eukaryota > Metazoa > Mollusca > Cephalopoda > Sepiida > Sepiidae > Ascarosepion > Ascarosepion bandense. Next base: position 5,240,084 of record JBBBDQ010000398.1, read on the forward strand.
TGCTATCCTAAGGGCAACTAGAGATCCGGTGGACGTTATGACAACAATAAAAAAATACGCAGCTTTATCTAATCTTATTTATAAATTGAACTTTGTGTGTGTGTGTGTGTGTGTGTGTGTGTGTGTGTGTGTGTGTGTGTCTGTGTGTCTGTGTCTGTGTGTGTTCGTTAACTATAGACTCCGAAACGGCTGAACCGATTTTCATGAAAATTTACACAGTTGTATTATAAGCATCTGCGAGTGTTCTTAGCTAGGTTTTGTGTCGCGTTACTTCCGATAAATATCGAAAATTGATAATCGAAAAAATCGGGTTATAGAAGGAGTGGTCCGATTTTAATCAAATTTGATACACTCATAGACAAAGACATAAGAAACGACATTCAGAAGTTTCAAGGTTGCAGTTCTTACAATAGTGCAGAAAATCGACACACACACACACACACACACATATATATATATATATATATATATAAGGCAAGATGTTTGTTTTATTTTAGTTTTTGCTTCGGGTTTGGCTCTAAGTAGGTATAATTGTAGTTCTTAATTTCAGCCATGATACCATTTACCCAGAGGACTTATTTAGCCTTTTAAATTCAGTTTACGACGAAAAAACCTTATTTGATATCGATACATCCATTCATTTTTCTTTCAGTCTACGGTTTCGCTTTAAATGGAAACAACTATTGCTTTTTAGTCTTTCGTGCCAACGTCTAAAGAGTCCAGGACCGTGGATTATTTTGAAAGCTTTCAGTACACCCGAGCAACCCCGGGCTATACCGCTAGTGGATTATAAGTCTGAACAGTTCGATGAAGTCAAATTGATAGCTGATATCGATAACGACATTTAGTTAATTGTTAACTGGTGCAAAGAATGGCTTGTTAATTTTAACGCCTCTAAAACTAAACTGCTCTCTGTTAATTTTCCGAGATATCCTTTTTCAACTTTTGGCAGCATGGCTGATCTGAACCAACAAGGGAGTAACGCTTTACCCCCTCTTGCGCTGACATTTTCGGCTGAAAGACTATATTGAATCCGTTGCTATGTTATCTGCTTATAAAGTTGCTTAAATTTGACGTGCCAGAATTTATCTTCAGAATCTCTCTTGCATATATATTCCTCCATATTTAGAATATTGCTAGCCTTTTATTTATCTAGAGCTCCTTGATAAGAAGCAGCAATATTATTGGCCCTAATCTGGTGTTTCTACTTTAGTGCCTTTTACATCGTTGTGAGTTTATCTTTTTACGATTTTCCTACTGCTGCCATATCTGGTCGGATGCCCCTGCTATCCACCTAAGGGTTCTTGATAGAATCCCTACTTGGCAGCTCAAATACAGTCAATTTCTCACCGGCGCAATCTGGCTTCCCTGTCTCTCTTCTACAAATATTTTCACGGCTTCCGCACCAATGAACTTAGCGCCCTGGTGATCCCTATACATGAATTTACTCGAACAAGATTAGCAACTAGGTCTCACTTTTTTACTGTGAAACCAATAAGATGTAAACGCAAATTCTACTTCATCATCTTCTTTTCTCGCACTTCACGCCTTTAGAATTCCCTTCCATTTACTTGCTTCCCCGACAGCTACAATCTCCAAGAATTTAAATGTAAAGTCAATAGCCATCTCTTATCTCACTTATTTACATTCTCTCTCATGCTCCTTTGTCCGTCCTCTCCACTCTCATCAGTATACTCATCCACTTAACCACTTCTTGAAACCCCCTATAACTTGTCGCTGTTTCTCATAACTTTCCTCCTATGTAACCCAATGCGCACCAGTAGCAGTAAACTGCCTTTCTTGGAGCGATATGATTATAAAAAATATTCGGATAAGCTCTTAGTAATGGTGACGGTTTTTTTTTTCATTTTAAGTGCAGTATTTTACTGTTGACGTGCTTTCAACAATTTACAGTTCGAATTGGCAAGATGTAGCCGTAAGTTCTATGCTAACAGTTTCTTTTCTCGCACCTCTCGCTTGTGGAACTTCCATTCAGCTCTCAGTGCTTTCCAGCCAACTTTAATTTGCAACAATTGAAATGCAATGTCAATCGCTCTATTCTACCATGATTTCTTTTCTTTTGTTCTCGCTCATTAGTAATGTTTGCTTTCTAATTCTTCCACATCCAGTAACCTCTAGTGTCGTCGTTGCTTTCTTTGAGCGAAGTCAATTTTGATGACAATGAGTGAGTAGTTTAATCGGAAACAAAACTAAATAGTCGCCTAGAGAGGTTTGTAGAAACAAAATAGAAAAAAATAGACCACAATGCGAGTTATAAATTGAAGGTTCTAACATCAGGCAGGTGCAGCAGTTAAATATATTGAAACGCTTTTAAATTGCTTTGAAATGCGGCACCGAGATCCGAACACGCATTGGACATGCGAAAGAAACCTTTGATAACATCAGGCAGGTGCAGCAGTTAAATATATTGAAACTCTTTTAAATTGTTTTGAAATGCGGCATCGAGATCCGAACACGCATTGGACATGCGAAAGAAACCTTTCAAAATTTTAGCAAAATGCTGGGAAATTGGAAAAATCATTACTAAAAAAATTATGCTAGCTTTCTCTGCGATATCCATCCTCTTGTGGGGTAGTGGTGGTTGGACAATCTCCCAACCGGTAAAGAGAAAAAATCGAAGCACACTGTAGTTTTTGTTATGCAAAACGGTAGTATGAATTCGGAGAACGAATTAATAAGCATCAAGGAAGATTTAAATAAAACGGAAACCGAAATCAGAATCAGAAAAAGACAACTTGAATTCCTTGGACAAATAATGACGAAAAAAAGGAGCGTAGAAAACGTAACCCTCGTGGCGCATATTGAAGGCAAGTAAGATAGTCGAAAACAGTGAGCCACGTGATAAGCTGGGGTAAACGGATATTGCGGAACGTGGGCGGGGGCCTTAGCAAAGGAAAAATTCAATTAACGACCACAAGAGATAGGAAGATGTGGATAGCTATGTTCGCCTATGTCTTGAAGGAAGGCAGTACGTAAGAAAAGAAGGGGAAGAATATTTATGCAATCTCTACGCTTATGTGTAAGATAATATTTCAGTTGTCACTAACCGTCAAAATAACAACGGTCCGTTGCTACTGTCTACGCGTTCTTGAATTCTACGTAAGCTAAATGTCTCAAAAGGCTACAATTATGGACTGCCAGAAGACTTGCAAGCAAGAAGTATCCAAACAGTTCAATTAGTTATAAGATATACATCACAAATCTCTCTGGAAATACTATTCACCTGTAGATGTTCTTTCCGATGCTAGTCAGGTCTCATTTACAAATGCATTCGTTGAAATTTACAAAGTCCTATTAATCTTGCAAATAAAGAAAAATGTGAGGTTGTCCAGACAGTATGGGCAGTAAAATGGATAGAGCTAAATCTTTTGTAGAAATATTTTTTTCGACTTTAAAAGAAGCTGAAAGTTAGGCCCTCTCGTTAGCATACCACTGTGGAACAAATATCACAGTTGATAGATTTGTATTTGACGGTTCTAAGAGATAGGAAAATTTCTCTAGAAACAAAGAAAAGATAACTAGATTGCTATGTGATGTCAGTTCTTAAGATATGGTAGTGAATGCTGGACAATATCATTAAAGATGAAGGAAAAAGTTGAAGCAATTGAAATGTGGTTATACAGAAGGATGTTGCGGATATCTTGGATATAACATGTGAGCAATGATGCGGTTTTAGAAAGGATGGAAACGAAAAGGATATTAATACTGATCATCGGAAGAGACAACTAAAGTTCCTGGAACATGCAATGAGGAAAGAGGGCTTGGAGAAGCTGATACTAACAGGCCATATAGAAGGAAAAATAGACAGGGGAAAGCAGTAGATAACATATTTGAAGGACCTGATCAGGTGGATCATGGAACGAAGATGCGTTGTGCAACAGGAGAATGCGTGCTAGAAGCCACCAGGGATAGAGAGATATGGAAAGCCGTGATTCCCTATGTACCTTGAAGAAGAAGATGGAATTCGAGTGTGATGAGCATGCATTTTGAATTGGTTTTATTCTATATGGTCCTAATGTTCACAACAATTCTCCTTGTTCGTCGTATTCATAAAAGTGTTTTGCTCAATATTTTGTAAGTCTTCTTTGCAGTTACACATTATGCTACTCTATTTTTATTTCTGGATGTGTACCTAATTTCATGGTACTGTTGTGTTATGTATACTTCTACACATAGCATCGTAAAAAATATTTAAAATTTTGTCATTTTAACCCATTTTAACACATTTAAATATTAGTAAATTAAACTAAAAACATCATATAACGCTAGATTTTTCTCGAGAGGTTTGCTGTAGAATATTCTAAACGATCTAATATATAAAAGCAACTGGATTAATAAACCAGACCAGTCAGTCATGATGAGCACCTCGAGGGGGTATAATAGTTCGCAAGCTTCTCTCGCTAGAACCATTACAATTGAGTAGTGACTAAGATCCTCACTGGATGTCTCATAGTTTCCGTCTTATGCCACATCTAAGCCCGCTTAAAAAATCTCATTTGGGCAGCTCGAGGGGGTATAATAGTTTGCAAGCTTTTCTCGCTAGAACAATTACAATTGAGTAGTGACTAAGATCCTCACTGGATGTCTCATAGTTTCCGTCTTATGCCACATCTAAGCTCGCTTAAAAAATCTAATTTGGGCACCTCCAGGGGGAAATAATAGTTCGCAAGCTTTTCTCGCTAGAACCATTACAATTGAGTAGTGACTAAGATCCTCACTGGATGTCTCATAGTTTCCGTCTTATGCCACATCTAAGCCCGCTTAAAAAATCTAATTTGGGCAGCTAGAGGGGGTATAATAGTTTGCAAGATTTTCTCGCTAGAACCATTACAATTGAGTAGTGACTGAGATCCTCACTGGATGTCTCATAGTTTCCGTCTTATGCCACATCTAAGCCCGCTTAAAAAATCTAATTTGGGCAGCTCGAGGGGGTATAATAGTTCGCAAGCTTTTCTCGCTAGAACCATTACAATTGAGTAGTGACTAAGATCCTCACTGGATGTCTCATAGTTTCCGTCTTATGCCACATCTAAGCTCGCTTAAAAAATCTAATTTGGGCACCTCGAGGGGGTATAATAGTTCGCAAGCTTTTCTCGCTAGAACCATTACAATTGAGTAGTGACTGAGATCCTCACTGGATGTCTCATAGTTTCCGTATTATGCCACATCTAAGCTCGCTTAAAAAATCTCATTTGGGCAGCTCGAGGGGGTATAATAGTTCGCAAGCTTTTCTCGCTAGAACCATTACAATTGAGTAGTGACTGAGATCCTCACTGGATGTCTCATAGTTTCCGTCTTATGCCACATCTAAGCCCGCTTAGAAAATCTAATTTGGGCAGCTCGAGGGGGTATAATAGTTCGCAAGCTTTTCTCGCTAGAACCATTACAATTGAGTAGTGACTGAGATCCTCTCTGGATGTCTCATAGTTTCCGTCTTATGCCACATCTAAGCACGCTTAAAAAATCTAATTTGGGCAGCTCGAGGGGGTATAATAGTTCGCAAGCTTTTCTCGCTAGAACCATTACAATTGAGTATTGACTAAGATCCTCACTGGATGTCTCATAGTTTCCGTCTTATGCCACATCTAAGCTCGCTTAAAAAATCTAATTTGGGCAGCTCGAGGGGGTATAATAGTTTGCAAGCTTTTCTCGCTAGAACCATTACAATTGAGTAGTGACTGAGATCCTCACTGGATGTCTCATAGTTTCCGTCTTATGCCACATCTAAACCCGCTTAAAAAATCTAATTTGGGCAGCTCGAGGGGGTATAATAGTTCGCAAGCTTTTATCGCTAGAACCATTACAATTGAGTAGTGACTGAGATCCTCACTGGATGTCTCATAGTTTCCGTCCTATGCCACATCTAAGCTCGATTAAAAAATCTAATTTGGGCAGCTCGAGGGGGTATAATAGTTTGCAAGCTTTTATCGCTAGAACCATTACAATTGAGTAGTGACTGAGATCCTCACTGGATGTCTCATAGTTTCCGACTTATGTCACATCTAAGCCCGCTTAAAAAATCTAATTTGGGCACCTAGAGGGGGTATAATAGTTCGCAAGCTTTTATCGCTAGAACCATTACAATTGAGTAGTGACTGAGATCCTCACTGGATGTCTCATAGTTTCCGTCTTATGCCACATCTAAGCCCGCTTAAAAAATCTAATTTGGGCACCTCCAGGGGGTATAATAGTTCGCAAGCTTTTATCGCTAGAACCATTACAATTGAGTAGTGACTAAGATCCTCACTGGATGTCTCATAGTTTCCGTCTTATGCCACATCTAAGCTCGCTTAAAAAATCCAATTTGGGCACCTCTAGGGGGTATAATAGTTCGCAAGCTTCTCTCGCTAGAACCATTACAATTGAGTAGTGACTAAGATCCTCACTGGATGTCTCATAGTTTCCGTCTTATGCCACATCTAAGCACGCTTAAAAAATCTAATTTGGGCACCTCGAGGGGGTATTATAGTTCGCAACCTTCTCTCGCTAGAACCATTACAATTGAGTAGTGACTAAAATCCTCACTGGATGTCTCATAGTTTCCGTCTTATGCCACATCTAAGCCCGCTTAAAAAGTCTAATTTGGGCACCTATAATAGTTCGCAAGCTTTTATCGCTAGAACCATTACAATGAGTAGTGACTGAGATCCTCACTGGATGTCTCATAGTTTCTGTCTTATGCCACATCTAAGCTCGTTTAAAAAATCTAATTTGGGCAGCTCGAGGGGCTATAATAGTTCGCAAGCTTCTCTCGCTAGAACCATTACAATTGAGTAGCGACTAAGATCCTCACTGGATGTCTCATAGTTTCCGTCTTATGCCACATCTAACCCTCTTAAAAAATTGAATTTGGGCTCCTCCAGGGGGTATAATAGTTCGCAAGCTTCTCTCGCTAGAACCATTACAATTGAGTAGTGACTAAGATCCTCAGTGGATGTCTCATAGTTTCCGTCTTATGCCACATGTAAGCCCGCTTAAAAAATCTAATTTGGGCACCTAGAGGGGGTATAATAGTTCGCAAGCTTCTCTCGCTAGAACCATTACAATTGAGTAGTGACTAAAATCCTCACTGGATGTCTCATAGTTTCTGTCTTATGCCGCATCTAAACCCGCTTAAAAAATCTAATTTGAGCACCTCGAGATGGTGTAATCGTTAGCAAGGTTGTCTCGCTAAAACCATTACAATTGAGTAGTGATTTCGATCCTCACTGGATGTCTCATAGCTTCCGCCTTATGCCACATCTAAGCTCCGCTGAAAAAATCAACTTTGGGCACCTCGAGATGGTGTAATCGTTAGCAAGCTTTTCTCGCTAGAACCATTACAATTAAGTAGTCAGTTTGATCCTCACTGGATGTCTAATTGTTTCCGCCTTGTGCGACATCTAAGCCTCCGCTTAAAAGATCTAATTTGGGCACCTCGATATGGTGTAATCGTTAGCAAGTCTGTCTTGCTAGAACAATTACAATTATGCAGTGGATTCGATCCTCACCTTGTGCCCCATACATTGGCTTTGTGCTACATCTAAGCACGCTTAAAAAATCTACATTAGGCACCTCGAGATGGTGTAATCGTTAGCAAGCTTGTATCGCTAGAACCATTACAATTGAGTAATGTGTTCTATCCTCACTGGATATCCCATAGTTTCCGCCTTGTGCCACATCTAAGCTCGCTTAAAAATCTACATTAGGCACCTCGAGATGGTGTAATCATTATCAATCTTGTCTCGCTAGAACCATTACATTTGTGTAGTGATTTCGATCCTCACTGGGTGCCCCATACTTTCGGCCTTGTGCCCCATGTAAGTGAATATTGTCCCGTCGGTCATGATTTTATTAGATTTGCATATTGCCGACGCATCCGTGTTTTTAGTTTAATTTCAAAAATTGTATCTATTTCATAAGTTCGTATTTAAGACAAGGCGGGTATTTCAGACAGTCCAGAAATAATGACATTAATTAAAAAAGCAAATTTTTCTAATATGAATGAACGTAAAAAAGAAGTAGGGGTTCTCATTCGCGGACTTAATAGAACAAAAAGGGGACAGGGGAAAATTAGTGAATAACATATTTGAAAGACCTGATCAGGTGGATGACGAAACGAGGATGCGTTGTGAAACAGGAGAATGCGTGCTAAGAGCCACCAGGAATATAGAGATATGGAAAGCCATGATCACCTACGTCCTGAAAAGACATTTTCTAATATGAATGAACGCTAAAAAGAAGTAGGGGTTTTCATTCGCGGAGTTAAAAGAACAATTTTTAAGCAATTATCGAGGCAATTAAATATTAGGCAATTATATGGTTCTAGCGATACAAGCTTGCTAATGATTACACCATCTCGAGGTGCCTAATGTAGATTTTTAAGCGGTGCTTAGTTGTAACACAAAGCCAATGTATGGGGCACAAAGTGAGGATCGAATCCACTGCATAATTGTAATTGTTCTAGCAAGACAGACTTGCTAACGATTACATATCGAGGTGCCCAAATTAGATCTTTTAAGCGGAGGCTTAGATGTGCCACAAGGCGGAAACAATTAGACATTCAGTGAGGATCGAACTCACTACTTAATTGTAATGGTTCTAGCGAGAAAAGCTTGCTAACGATTACACCATCTCGAGGTGCCCAAAGTTGATTTTTTAAGCGGAGCTTAGATGTGGCATAAGGCGGAAGCTATGAGACATCCAGTGAGGATCGAAATCACTACTTACAAGAAACTGAAAAAAAAATTTAAGAGATAACAAAGAATTAGTTTGCAATTCGAACGTAAAAATGCGTTTTTTGGATAGTCACCTTGATCAGTTTCTAAGCAGTCTTGGTGACGAACGTATTTGTAGTGACGTTGATATCGAATCGGAACGATATATCGAAGTGTTGAGTTTCAGATGAATTCGTTGCATTCACTTACGCGCAAATGCACTTAGGAAAGGTATTAATCTGTCTCTTCTCCATCCAGTTATGGGTTAAATAGCAAAACAGATTAGGGAAGTTGGCAACCAGTCTACCGCAGCAAGTAACGTCGACCTACTGCGGGAATATCTTCTACCTAGTCCGACAGATTACTTTCGAGACATTTCCTTTGTCATAATGTAATTTTACAATAATTTAAGCTGCTTGCATTTATGACCTTGAAAAATTAACAAGTAACTTAATTGTTTTGATCATGACTTGAAAAATCTAACTGTTGACAAGAATCAAAAACTGATAGAGTAACACCGAGTTAGAATTCCTATTCGGCACATCCAAATTATCTAGAACAAAACACCAGATACAATAAAATACGTGTTCCCCACAAGTTTTTTACATTAAATTATAGGAAGGATTTGAATCTCGATTTTTTGGGCTACTTGTCAGAATCAGGGGCGTCTGGTTTTCAGAAAATGAAAGCACTATGGAACTTCAAAATAATTACAAGAAATTAGTTATACATCAGATTAAGCGTAATGGCAAATTGTAGTTAAGGAACATGCATGAGATGATGAATGGAGTAGGCAATTAAAAATCAAAAGCATTTGTACATCTTTTAGAATATAAATGAATAAACAGACAACTAAAACTCTATTAACTCTGCCTCAAGACAATGCTACATGCCTCAGTTTGCTTCTGTTGCTAATTATTTATATTTTTTTTATAATCATATCGCCCCAATCAAGGCAGTTTACTGCCACTGGTGCGCATGGAGTTACATAAGAGGTAAGCTATGAGAAAGAGAGAAAGGTTAGAGTGAGGAAGTGGGTAAGAGAAGGATGAAAATAATAATGAGAGTGGTGTGGACAGAGAAAGGAACATGAGAGAGAAAGAGGATGCAAGATAGTGACATAGTAGATGACTATTGACTTTGCATTTAAATTCTTGAAGATTGTAGCTGACGGGGAAACAAGTAAACGGAAGGGAATCCCACCGACGGGAAGGGCGAGGAAAGAAGCAGATGGAGTAGAAGTTGCAATTTACATTTTATTGGTTTCACAGTAAAAAGGTTGGACCTAGTTGCTAAACTTGTGGCTCGAGTAAATTCATACATAGGGGGCACAAGAGAGCTAAGTTCGTCGGAGCAGAAGCCGTGAAAGACCTGAAATTATTTGCAGAAATAATTATAATCAGATGTTGAATGCTAGACAAGCATTGGGTCATTGTTGATTGTACTTGGCAATCGATGATATTCGATTTCAATTAAAGAAACAGGAATATGAAGAATTTTTTTTATCTCATCCCGAAAATCCAACAGACACACATCAAATTAGCCGATTTACCAAATTATGATCTACTGAAATTGGAAAAATCGCAACGATAGATTACAGATGTAAGAATATGATTTTGTGTGGATTTCTGGGTATCACACCCAGAAATCCACACAAAATCATATTCTAGAGAAAAAGTAAGCTTGATAAATTATTATCGGTTTGGTGTCAAATAATTGTATATTTTTCTACTAATGGCGATCGTCAGGTTTAAACCGAGTATATCAACTTTCGATTTTCAAAGCATACGGGATCTTCTAACTTGGAACGCTCTCCACTAGATTCGGATATGGGCCGTAGTAAGATAAATATATTCAATACCTGGAGAAATAAGAAACTGGCTCGCTTTTGAAGTTGCAGGAATCTATGTTAAAAAATATGATAAATAGCACGTAGGCTGTTTCCATGTGTCATACCTCATAGAGGCAAACAGCGTTGAAGTTCGTATTTAACTCACCCAAATCAAATATCATTTCATAAAATACGTGTTTCCCAGTGTTATCAATTTACACGCAGTATATAATTATAAACTTTGTTTTTTTTCTTATTTATATTTTTATATCAACTGTGATAAGATAAAAGAAGCTTAGCCAACATAATTCAACGAGTCACATATTAAAGATTAAGAAGCCGTATGTTGCTCGCGAGCCTCGGTTTGAACATCTCTTATATATAAGAAAAACTGAGAGTACAAGCTACTGAAAAATGTTTTCTTTGTCTACAAATAATATTTATGCATAAGTGTATATAATGATCTCAACTGGAATTGGAACATATGTCTTCAATCTGAAATTCCAAATCGTTATCCATTTCATCTACCCCTATCCAGGTATACAGCATCTGGTCATTCTAAGCGGACATCTCCCTAAGAAGTGACTAGTATCAACGTTCGGATAGTACGGGAACCGATATTTCAACGTGATATGGCCTTACGCTTGATAATCTGAAGAAGCCAAAATTGATTCCATGTTTTCCAAGCATCTTCTGTCACTGATACCCAAAAGTTTCATCAGTTAGCATGGTCATAAGTAGAAATTTTGTTCCGTCATGCAAAATAAAGTCTTCTATTTGATCACAGACGGCACGGTTAGACAATTTAGTCAGATACTGTAAAGAGAAAAAAGTCATGTAACCTGAGGGGAGTTCTTTCTCGAAAGAGTTCAGGACATTTACCAGCATACGATCAACGTGACCCAAGTATGGCTCCAGAAATATGGATGGGATTTTTCTTCTTTTTTTTTTTACGCGTTAGATATAAATTCCTAACTTGGCTTCTTAGCGTCTGTTTCTACGGCTCAAATGACATTTATCCGAGTAATGGTACCACACAGACGTTTCTTCTATCAGAGAGGCCTGTCTCGTGACCACTGTTGCGACGTCCTTTGGGGGAAGCGTTTATTTACATTTTCAGCGAGAGTACAAGAACATCAATCTCAATGGTAACTACATATAAAATTAGCATAACAATGCTGAGAAATTATGCACAATGATATCATTCTGCATTAATATGCATCACGAATACCATGTTTGCACCTCGCTTTTAGGAAATTGGTATTAACTCGATTTCTAGTGTTTATAATATAGAGGCTTGCTTAAGAAATACTCTGAAGACAGAATCTGACAAATTTTATTTTGCATATATGCAAAAGTATGGCACAAGGCTACAAGGGGGGGATGAGGTAAAAGCTAGTCTTCATCTGTCTTACAATTAAACTTAGCTAGCCTTAATCACTGACACGCACATTTCATAATATACACCAATTCTTTCCCCACCGCCCTGTATATCCTTTCCTTTCTTTCCACCTTTGCAACTGTCATCACACTTGTATAACTATCCTTCTCTTGCTCCTTTCTAACTGGTTCGTCCTTCTCTTCAATCTCCTATTCTTTTTCTCTTATGTAGACCCCTGCACATCAGTGGCATTACCGCATTGCTCGGGGTGATATGATTAGAAAAAAAAACACATTCTTACTTATCGTTCTTACTACATCAACCATAATACCGCAGAATCTCCATTAAGGACTGACTTCAAAGATTTTAGACTCACTGGAGGTCTTCATTTAGCATCTCGACTAATTCATTTATTCATGGCTGGGAGGTGAGAATAGTTAATCTACAACAGAAATCAATAGGAATACAGCAAAAACAATATGACAAACTCTCTAAAACCGTTAAAACTAGAAAAAAAAACTGTTACAAACTATAAAATCAATTAGCCTTTGAAGTCTGGGATGGGTCATCTGCGAGGACTGGGTCAAGTTGTGTGACACCAATGTTTGGACACATATGACCCACGTTCCGAAATATACACGTCGAATAAAAGAAGCGAGTCTATCAAATCAAGTAGTCAGTTGTGCCATACGTGATACACGCTTTGGGCGATCATGTCTCGAAAGTGACATGACTGACTTGGCAGAAGATTATCCCGCATAAGGTTGCTATTACTTTCTGCGGTAGCCTGGTTGCCGACCAAGGATATAGAACACAATGTCCTGTTATTTAACACATAACTGGAGGGAAGAGACGGATTAGCTTAGTAGAAATGTATTAAAGATTTAATATTGAAGCACACACGCGCGCACACACGCGCGTGCGCGCACACACACACACACACACACACACACACACACACATATATATATATATGTGTGTGTGTGTGTGTATATATATCTTCTTTTATGTGCCCTGTTCCCTTTAAAACGTAGGCAATCATGGCTTTCCACGTCTCCCTCTCGTTCGTGACTCTTAGCACGCTTTCTCCTGTTATACCATGCAACCCTCGTTCCATCGTTCACCTGATTATGTCCTTCAAATATGTTATCCGTTGCTTTCTCCTGTCTCTTTTACCCTCTATCTGGCCTGTTAGTATCAGATTCTCCGAGCCCTCCTTACTTGATGAAAAAAAATAACAAATGATGGATTATATTTCAAAAAGCACTGCTTTGTCAACGGGACTTAAAATGAAGAAGCTGAAATATGGTTCTACAGAAGGATGCTGCGGATATCATGGACCGAGCGTGTGAGCAATGACAAGATTTTTAGAAAAGTATGGAAACGAAATGGAAATTAATGCTGAGCATCAGGAAGAGACAACTAAAGTTCCTGGAACATGCAGTGAGGAAGGAGGGCATGTAGAACCTGTTACTAACAGGCCAGATAGAGGGAAAAAAGAGGCCGGGAAAGCAGTAGATAACATATTTGAAGGACCTGATCAAGTGAATGACGGAACGAGGGTTGCATAGTGAAACAGGAGAAAGCGTGCTAAGAGCCTCCAAAGACAGGGAGATGTGGAAAGCCATGATCGCCTACGTCCTGAAAGGACATTGCACATAAAAGAAGAAAAGAAGAATCCCCGAGAGAGTATGTATACTTATGTGGTATAGTGTAAAATTGAACTATTTCTATTATTTTGTCTTTAGTGTAAATCAAGACATATTCATACATTTATCACCCGAGTGTAAATCGAAACTTTTCTGATGATTCCTTTTGTAGGATATTGTAAATCAGGCCTGTTTCTATCATTTTCGTTTACTGCAAACCGGAAATATGTCAACCTTTCTCACTCTACTGCAAACAGAGACTTATCAGATATTTCATCTCCGAACGGGCGTAGATTACTGTCATCATATCTGGTCAGTTGCCCCTGCTGTTCATCTCAGGGTTCCCAACAGGCTCCAAAAGAGAATTTGTTATGTGCTCGGTCCAGAACTGACAGTTCGACTCCAGCCACTTTCTCACCGGCGGGATGTGGCTTCCGTCTGTCTTTTCTACAAATACTTTCATGGCTTCTGCTTCGACGAACTTAAGTCACTTGTGCACCCACCTCATAAGAATCTACTCGAGCAACCAGACTGGCAACAATATTCCACCTTTTTACAATTTTTTTTTCTCGCAATTCCCGCCTGTGGAATTTCCTTGCGTATACTTGCTTTCCTGACAGTGACAACCTCCACGAATTTAAATGCAATGTCAATTCCCATCTCGTATCCACTTGACTCCAGTTCTTCCCTCGTCCTTTCTTCATCACCCTGTGTATCTTTTTTCTTTTTCCTTTCTTACTTTACCTTCACAGCTATCTTCACACATGTATTTCCATCCTTCTCTAACCCTTTCTATGACACCCACTGTAACTGGTTTGCCTTTCTCTTTGCTCGCCTCCTGCTTAAACTTTTACTCTCTTATGTAGCCCCCTGCGCATCACTGGCGGTACCGCCTTGCTTTAGATGAAAAGATTAAAAATAAAAGTATATAGTGTAAAGCGGGCTTATTTTTATAATCGTATCTTTAATTTAATCTTGAACTATGACTATCTTTAGCTGATATTTTGCCTCCAGTGTAAACCACTTTTAACTCGCTTGCAAGCAGGGCTTTCTTTTGTTTTACCCTAATGTATATCGAATCTGCGATGAACATGACGCACATGAAAACTGAGCATAAATAATAATTGTGTTTCTCATAATAATACGTATTTGAAGCTTTAATATGTTTCTGAATTCATCAATCTGGCCTAACCAAACGGATAAGGAATAAATTAATCCTGACAGTTTGAACATTTGTAGCGTTCTGCCTTAGAAGTGTGAATTAAGGAAATCTGTTGTGGTGCAGTGGATATTGGCTCAGAACGAGAAATCGGGGAGCCGAGTTCGAATTCCAGTTGAATTCATTGCATTCACTTACGCTCAAATAACCTTAGTCCGTCTGTTCCTTCTAGTTATGGGTTAAATAACAGGACAGATTGGGTTTTATAGCCTTGGCTCGCAACCAGTCTACTGTAGAAAGCAATGGCAACCTACTGCGGGATAATCTTCTGCCCAGTTAGTCATGTCTCTTTCGAGTCATGATTGCCCAAGCGTGTTTCACGTATGGCGCTTAACTGACTGATAGAGCTATGCTTATTTCTGACAGAAATTCGTCGAAAATTCAAAATCCAGTCTCTATCTCGTTGGTGATTTTTTGTTAGAATGAATGTAGATGTGCAAATATTTGTTTGCATCTACGTTACAAAGTTGAATGATTCGTTGGTTGATTAAAATATCCTCCCTAAGTACACCATTACTAAGGCCTCATACGCGATAGGACGGTTCGACAATCTGACAGGCCACGTACCGTAGAGTTATCCATAGAGATAAAGCTACTCTAATACACCTGTATTTCACTAGAACCACTGAGCTGTACATTGCCGGAAAACCATTTAATGATGTCGTTTGTTACGATTTAGCGATTTTGCCCACTTGAGACGAAATACGTTTCCAACATTTAATGGATCGCAGTAAGAGACTGTGCATCTCCAGCGTTACAGGGATCATAATTGCCTCATCGAAGAGGTTGAAGTGTTCGCCTTGTGTATTGTTTCTTCTGTTATTGACATGAGCGAGGCACGCAAACAGAAATAGAAAGACATGTCCTTATATGTTGAATATTTTCCAATACAGTGATATAAGAAAATGCATCAATAGATAAAAAGATAGATAGAGAGAGAGTGAGAGAGAGAGAGACAGAGAAAGAGACAGACAGAGACAGACAGAGAGGGACAGGGAGAGAGACAAAAAGACAGAAAGAAAGTGTGAGGTATCGTCAGGCAAGTGAAATGGAAGAGATAGATAGATAGATAGATAGATAGATAGATAGATAGATAGATAGATAGATATGAACAAGTTGAGATAGATAGATAGATAGATAGATAGATAGATAGATAGATAGATAGATAGATAGATAGACTGAATAGAATAGGGTACATAAAAAGAATATGCTAGGAAAGCGTTTAATATGAGGTTTTATTTAAAATTCGATATGGTCACCAGATTATGCTACCAGCTTCTCAACTTGCCCAACAATCGCATGAACGGATTTCACCAATAACACTTGTTGTATGGAAGACATAACTTCTAGTAAACCCCTTTCAAATTCTTGTAAACTTTTCATTTTCTCCTTTAGCGAACCCCAAAGACAAAATTTAAAGGTTTTACTTCAGAACTCTTTGCTGGCAACTCATACATAAAATAGACAGTTACTTTAATATTACCATGTATAAGAGGTATAATGTGTAAAACAGTTTTCCAAGTAGCGACTGCACAGAAAAAGATTTTATGAAATATTATAAAATCAAATTTAATATTAATTCCGATTCATTATTCATTCATAAGCATGGAACACGAAAGACTCCCTGAAAGTAATACACTGCTCCTATTTGGCCTTACCCTATCTTCCGACATCAAGTGGAATCATTACATTTAATCAATAGCTAAATCCACATCTAGGAAGTTTGAGTCGCTGTGTCGAGCCTGAGTCCATCTTGCACATATACAAATCAACCATGCCACCGTGCATGCAATACTGTTGTCATATCTGGTCAGGCACCCCTTCTGTTCGTCTTAGTGTTCTCGACAGGCTCCAAAGGAGAGTTTGTAAGGTGATTGGTCCCGACCTGGCAGCTCTACTCTAGCCACTTTCTCACCAGCGAGATGTGGTTTTCTTCTGTCTCTTCTAAAAATATTTTCAGGCCT
Source organism: Ascarosepion bandense (assembly GCA_037127315.1). Taxonomy (NCBI): domain Eukaryota; kingdom Metazoa; phylum Mollusca; class Cephalopoda; order Sepiida; family Sepiidae; genus Ascarosepion; species Ascarosepion bandense. The sequence continues at coordinate 5,256,845 of JBBBDQ010000398.1, forward strand.
TCTTCTCTGACAAACTTAGGTCACTGGTGCGCCCTCCACATGAATTTACTCGGGCAGCCATACTGACAACAAGGTCCCACCCTTTTACAGTTAGATCAACCAAATGCAAGGCGACAATTCTATTCCACCAGCTTCTTTTCTCGCCCTTCCAGCCTGTGGAACTCCCTTCCATATACTTGCTTTCGTGACGGCTACAACCTCCAGGAATTTAAATGCAATGTCAATTCCTATCTTTTATCCACATAACTCCAGCCTTTTCTACATCACCACGTGTATCTTGTTTTTTTCCTTTCTTTCTACCTTCGCAACTGTCTTTACTCCTGTGTTCACATCCTTTTCTTGCCCTTTCTCTTTCACCCTGTGTAGCTGGTTCGTTTTTGTCTTTATTCTCCTTCTGCCTAAAACTACATAAACAAGTTATTATATTTCGGATTGATAAACACACGAAAATACTTCCGACACGCTTCACAAAATAATTTATTATACAGAGTATAGGACTAATTTTAAACAACAATTAATTCCAATTTAACAATCAAAATTATATTCAAACAACTGGTACCACAATGGGGACAAAAATGGCACAAACATATGCAACGCTCACACTAGCATATCTAGAAGAAAAGATATACAACCAAATAGGACACAAATATAGTGAAGACATAAAAACAGAATTCACTAAATCAAGGAAAAGATATCGAGATGATTGTTTTATCCTTTGGACATCAACATGATGAGACATAAATAAACTACATAATCTACTTCAAAATTTGCACCCCTGAATTAAGTTCACACTAGAATATAGCTATAATGAATTTCCATTTCTAGGCATGCACATAAAAAAACAAGAATAATTGCATCAACATAGACATTTACCCACAGACACCCAATAATTCTTCAATTTCGAGTCACCACCCTCAAAGTTGGTCTCTACTCTCTAGAACGACGAATATATCCAATAGTAGCTTACGAAACCCTTCGTATAATACATTACGAAAAATATTATAAATAAAGGATACCCGACTCCACTATTAAACAAGGGTTTCGAACTGACATAAAAAATACCATAAGAATCTCTCTGGAATCTAAAAAAAAACATGAAAAAGAACAAATATTCTTGCATACGTCTCAACACATAACAAAAGCAACCTAGATTTATTAGCAAAGATAAAAAGACACAAGAATTACTCATAAAAATGATAAAATAAATATGAAATACAAGCAAAAGAATTAAATGCAAACGCCAACCCCCAAATTTAAAAAAAACATACTAACCTCATCAAAATTAGAGAAACACACAACACATAGAGTCACAAAATGGAAGAAAAAGATGTGGCTTATGCAACATAATAAAAGAAGGAAACCACTTCAAATTCAAAAACACATCTACATTCAAAATATAAACAAAACTGAGCTAAAAAATTAAGCTATACTCTAACATGCAATTTATGCGCAAAAAAAACGTAGGGGCGTTACAAGGCCTGAATAAAAGTGAAGGCTTGCAAAGAAGTAACCTTAAACTAGCCAATAAGAGGAAATTGTGCGTTTCCCAAAACTTACACGAATGTACTGGAGGTAAATTCGAATAATGCTCATCTACCAAAATGCAGATTACGACACACTCATGACGTAAGAAGAAATATTTCTAAAAAAATAGAAGCCTTCCCTCAACAAAACAACATGAAAACCCTAGAAAACACATACAGACTCACTAAATTCAAACGCGCTAAAAAAAAAAAAAACATTCGTGAACCATTGCAAAAAAATAATATTCAAAAGTCAACAAAAAGAACTAGATAACCCGTTGAACTGAATCAAAATCGCTGAAAAAATAAAGGTGAAATCAAATTTCGCAAGTCAGTTTAAAAAAAACGTTTCTGTTCGAGCGAAAGGCGAATGATTCCCCAAAACGGAAGAAATTTAACTAGTGAGTGTGTAAAAAAAAAAAAAAAACGCGCACGAACTTTCTGTGCGGAAAGTTTTTTGCCGTCAAGGTCAGTTCTGTCTTTATCAATGCACTACCGTCGTTGACGAAGGCTGAAAACTATGTATTCTTTTGTTTGCTAGGCGTATTAAGAGGCGTGATTTAAAGGAAACTGCAAGTCCTCCTATAGAAGGTAGCTGAATAGAGTGACAAGAAAGGACTACAAATAAGCTGCAAGAAAACCGAATACATTGTCATCAGCAAAGATGGCAGCTCCAAATGCCAAATACAGGCGGGAGATACTAAAATCAAGCAGTTACAAAAGTTTAAATAACTGGAAAGAGTTCTAACAGAAGACGGAAAGTGCGACACAGAGATCCGAAGGCAAATTAGCATGACGAAAGACGCATTCCAGAAGCTAAGTAGAGCATTAAGAGACAACAAAATTTCACTAGAAACAAAAGAAGATAATACTGGATTGCTATGTAATGTCAGTTTTCCAAAATGGTAGTGAATGCTAGACAATCTCATCGAAGATGAAGAAAAAATTTGAAGCAGCTGAAATGCAGTTATACAGAAGGGTGCTGCGGATATCATGTATCGGGCCCGTAAGCCATGACGAGGTTTTGGAAAGGATGGAAACGATAAGGAAATTAATACTGAGCATATGGAATAAACAGGTAAATTTCCTGGGACATGCAATGAGGAAAGGGAGCTTGGAGAATATGATACTAACAAGCCAGATAGAAGGAAAGATAGACAGAGGAAAGCAGCGTGTAACATACTTGATTGGCCTGAACAGGTGGATTGCAGAGCGTTGGTTGATGATGAGGCTTTCGCTGGTTCTCTGAATCGGTCAAAGACTTTGTTCAGCGAGTTTGGAAAAATCTTCAAACTATTTTCACTGTGATGGGCGATGAATACCCTGGATCACGCCTTTCGTTGCATGCTCGTTATCCCATTGGCCAAATTCAGTGAAGATATCATGCTGCGCGGAAATGTTTTCGTCCTCCAGGTTAATTCAGTCTTTAGCAATACGGTACCGTCTTTGACGAAGGCTGAACACTATTTTTTCGTTTGCTTATTAAGCATTATAAGAATAGTGATTCGGAAAACACGTCAGAAGAAATTCGGTAGCGTCAAGAAGCTTAAAGTCAATATTGAGACGGAAAGGAAACGGCTCTACCCTTCAGATTATAGCAAAGGGTAGGTGGGTTTTGAGGATATCTGTAGATTAGGAGGGATTGATTTTTGAGTGTCACTTCCAGATGGCTGTTTTTACACAATGGACATGTGTCCCACAATGTTTAACTTATATGAGTGTCATAAGTTTTAACTTCCCAAAGCCACTAAAACACAAGGAGGTTTTACGGTATGAAAGAATTAGTAATCGTTTCATTAACATAGTGAGTAGAAGAAGAAAAGAGTAATCAGGAAAATAGTAGATAGTAAATAGTGATTGACATTTAATTTTAAATAATTGGCTTGAAAGCTTGAAGCCGGAAGAGAATTCCACAACAGAGAAGTGCGAGAAAAGAAACTGTTAGCATAGAACTTACGGCCGTATTTAAACAGCTCGACTGTAAACTGATGAGATCTCGACGCCAGTCTTCATAATGTGTTAATATCAAATCAAAGAGCTCAGCCAAACAATTCCAATAAAAGTAATTATAAAAGCACAGAGAGGCAAACTTCCGGCAGTAGGTAAGTGATTGTAACCGAGTCACCAGATCAGGACCAATGATACTGCTGACTCCTCTTTGGTTCTTATCAAGGAGCTCATGATAAATATCAGTTTCACCGGACCACATATAACAGCAATATTTTAAGCATGAAAGAATGGTAGACATAGTAAAAATATATCAAGCAAATACAACAAACAGATTCTGAAGAGAAAATTTGTCTTGCTTGCCAAGGTCATCCGGCTTAATTAGAAGTTGACCTAAGAAATTATTCAGTATAGTCTTTGCCCTTCATGTCAGCTGAGAACATTATCCTAAGAATTCGTAATGGAAGGCAAAGAAAACTTTCTCAGATCATTAATGGAGAGAAGTTTAGGTTTAGGTTTAGAGACCCTGAAAATGACAAGCCATGTTTTGCTCTAGTTAACGACGGTTTTGAAGCCGTTTTGGGCATCAACTACCATTTTTGACCATGTCAAACTGATCAGCCTTATTATTGAAGCAGAAGGAAATGGTTGTGTTGTCAGCGTAGATGGCAGGTTGATAGCTGATGTCATCAGGACAGTCGTTAATTACAAACGAACAGAACCAAGGATGTAGCCCTGGTGGACACCCGTGTTGCTACGAAAAGATCTAGACGAGAGGCTATTTATAATAACTTTCATTTCACAACTTAATAGGAAAGACAGGATCAGCCCAAAAAAGTGTCTGAAGAATAAGACCTGTATGCCAAACCCTTTCACAGGCTTCCGAGATGTCTAATGCTACAGCACAGATTCCTCTGTTTTTAACTAGAGCATATTTTTCGTAATTATCGTTACTACATCAGCAGTTGACCTGTAGAAACGAAATCCCTATTGCTTGTCTGAGAAAAGGCCCATGCAATGACAGATAACGAACCAATTCATTTGAGTTCCTGTAAGAATTTGCCAAAATCAAGTAGAAAGCTAATAAGCAGATAGTTTGACGGTTGGAACGGCTCACTAGAGTTCTTAAAATCCGGAACACCAGTTAATGAATTCCAGCAGGCAGGAAAGCAGGAAGTAGCAACAATTTTGGTATAAAATGTAGAGTAACCAGCACACTTTCTATTGTCTATAACAGGAATAGCATCGTGTCCACATGCTTTGTATTTATATTAAATGAATATCACTTAAAAGTTTTAGTTCTAAGTGGGAAGTTACAAAGGTATACTTTCGATGAGTCAAAAGTAAAGTGAGAAAAATCTGTTGGCAAAGCATTCAGCTTTATTAGCAGAGGTTGCTAATACATCAAAATATTTAAAGAGCTGGGTATAGAGACGTTCCACTTATTTAATAACCTATTACAGAGCTGCCAATCATCACAAAAATCAAATATGTTATACGGTGCCTCATTCCCTCGGCAAACAGAGACTTTGCACCTTCGAAGACTCGCATTTATTATGAGTAGCAACGAATAGACACCTGTTATGACGAGAGATCTCACAATCGTATAGTAAAAAATAATGGTTCCTTTGTGCTATTGCAACTGAGCATGCTGGCGTGAACCATGTAGAGGACTGAAGTTTTACTTATTATTTCTGAGAAGAAATGAAAGCGTCCATGTTTGAGCGATGAAGAAACTTCAGAGGCACAATTTTCTGTTTGCAGATTGAAGATATCAGTTTATGGGACCTTACGAAGAAAACACGGAGTTTGAGTCAGCACCGAAAGTGATCTTATGGATAGGGGACTCCTATTAAGGAACTATGAGTAAATAAATTAGAATAATTTATTCGAGCAAAATTTTAATAGATGTCACAAAGGGGTCAGAGTCACCAAAAGAACAGTATTGTGAAGCTCAGCAAGGGTGAGGTGAAGAGGTCAGAAATAAATCAACTAGAGAAGCTAGTTGCTCGGTTTGGGAAGGAAAACGAGGAGGGAAGTTCACGATTTGAGTAAGGGTTTGTCCAAAAAAAAAAATTGTTATCTAAATACAATCACCATCAGTACCTTTAGAATGTTTCAGCCACGAGTCTTGGTGAACATTAAAATCACCGAAACAGAAAGATGTTTGCAGATGAATGGAGAGAGATTTCAATACTATCAACTAATGTCTCGCAGTCATCGGAAGAGAAGGAGCGATAAAGAAAAAAAAGAGTTAGCTAACAGAGTTTATTTACGAAAGACGGAAACACATGAAAGGAGTAGTTAGTAGCCTTAAGCGACAATTCCTTGGCCATCGGAAGATTAACCCGGATGTAAACACCAAACAATGTATGTGAATGCTGGAATCGTTTCAGCAAAGAGGAAGACAGCCTGGAACAAATAATTCATGGGCAGCAATAGAAGAATTTAAGTTAGTTTCACAGAGGGCAAATATAGCTACGCTAATCACACACATTCGCATAAATACTTGTGTTATTTTAAATCGATAAACTGAAGATATCGAAATTTCTTTAATGGAATTAATTGGATATTTTCAAAATGATTCATACAGTGGAAGACAGTGGGAGCTTCACATGCTAACACGTATGTGTAGATATAGAGAGAGAGAATGAGAGAGAAATGAATAGACAGAAATATATATTTAGTGCCCGTTTATGAGTAGAAATAGATAGATAGATAGATAGATAGATAGATAGATAGATAGATAGATAGATATTGGCTTATTAAACGTAGATTAGTTGTGATACAAGAATATTATGCACAAAAATTTACGGATTGACAGATAAATACATTAATAGTCAGAAAGAGCTATGAGCAGAAATAAGATAGATAGATAGATAGATAGATAGATAGATAGATAGATAGATAGATAGATAGATATTGGCTTATTAAACGTAGATTAGTTGCGATGCAAGAATATTATGCATAAAAATTTACGGATTGACAGATAAATACATTAATAGTCTGAAAGAGCAATGAGCAGAAATAAGATAGATAGATAGATAGATAGATAGATAGATAGATAGATAGATAGATAGATAGATATTGGCTTACTAAAGGTAGATTAATCGTGCCACAAGCTGAAAATAATGAATTACTTGGTGGAAATCATTACGCAGTTGGATGTGATTTGGCGATATATTCTTGCTGACCTTTAAACCACGTTGAAGTGCCGAGGTAGATTTGTAGACATAGGCAGACTGAAAAGTGCGAATGTGTAACATCAGTCAATCAGATGTCATACATGATACACGCTTGGGTGACCATGTCTCGAAAGAGATATGACTGACTGGGTAGCAGATTATCCCGCAGTAGGTTGTCATTACTTTCTGTGGTCGACTGGTTGCCAGCCAAGGCTATAGAACCAGTCTGTTCTTTTCTTCAATCCAAACCTGGAATGAAGAGACGGATTAATATATTTGGGATATACCAAGTGTATGTCTACGGCTATATCGTGTTGAAGACATCGGTTCCCGAACTTAAGCAACATCGAGCCTGGTCAGTACTCATATGGGTGACTATTTAATCTGTAATGTGATTGATACCAACTTAGCTGACCGCCTGCAGTCACTCTCTCACCGGCGTGACGTGGCCTCCCGGTGCCTCTTCTATAAATACTTTCATGGTTTCTGCTCTGATGAACTTAAATCACTGGTGGACCCTATGTGTGAGTTTGCACGAGATACTAGATTGGCAACTAGGTCCCACCCTTTTACAGTGAAACCGATGAAATGTAACCGCAATTTCTAATCCAACAGCTTCTTGCACTTACCGCCTGTGGAATTCCCTTCCGCATGCTTGCTTCCCCGACAGCTATAACCTCCAGCAGTATAAATGTAAGGTCAATAGACACCTCCTAACACACTAGCCCACACCCATTCTCTCCAACTCTCCCCCTATGTACATCCTAACTCGTCTATCGTGTAACCTCCTGCGCTATAGTGGAAGTGGAATGCCTTGCTTGGGGTGACATGATTAAAAAAAAAAAAAATGGGAATACCAGGTGTTGTAAACGTAAGGACCAAGAATGGTCCACCGGTCCTCCAGGTTTGGGGTTGGGTGCAGGGCTAACAACCCTGCCCAGTAAAAAAACTGTTTGTTACAGAAACAGCAACAAAATTTTGCTGCCCTATGCACCATCTGGGTGTGATGGATAAATGATGATGATGATGATGATGATGATACCAAGGGTATTTGCGCTTAAGTGAGTGATAAGAAAAAAAGAATATCGCTTGTAATGTTTCAGTCTTTTCACATGACATCCGTCACCAAAATTTCATCAAAAATAACTCTGAGAGTGGTTATCTCCCGTTGATTACAAATTACTTTGCAACTCGCTCGTGTAACCCAAAGGTTGAAATAAGGGATAAAAATACAAAGACTAAAAGTTATTTTTTGTCACTGACATTGGTGGATGACTTCATTGAGTCTAACACAAGGCAGCAACACTTGAACCCTCACAAAATTTGAACTTCTTCTGTATTGCCGACAGTTCATCTTCTAAATGCGGCTGTCAGCAAGTATTTTCACGAATATATATTGAGGGTGGACCAGAAACTGATCATCTCTGGTCGGGTCGGCGCGGTGAGGGGGGTATGATGTTGAGAGACCCGAAACACACTAGCGATCCACACAAAGACAACACTGACGACACCCTCTAGCGCCCCCACTACGGTGCGTATGTTTAAAAAAATTTATTAGATGCAAATGAATCGTGTAGAAGCATTCAGATTCGTGGTGTCCTGAGAAAACAAAATGAACTTACTCCCGGTGAAATAATTTCAACAAACTGAATACGTGCCATATTTTTCTTTATTTGTCTAACATCCTTTAAACATGATACGAATTCTATTCAAAATCCTATCATGTTTACGCTTATGAATGAATGTATCCCCGGGAAATGTATGAATCTATTACGTCTCTCTCCAGCTATGTGTTGAATAGCAGGACATATTAGTTTAATAGCCTTGGTTGGCAACTGGACTACTGTAGAAAGTAAAGGCAACCTTCTCGGGGTACAAAATTGTGCCAAGTCAGCCATGAATTGAAAAGGACAGGATCCCCCAAGAGTGTATTATATTTTTTAATCGATTCACCCAAAGCAAGGCAGTATCGCTACTGATGCGAAGGGGGCTACATAAGAGAGTAAAAAAATTAAGCAAAAGGTGAGTGAAGAGAAAGAATAACCATTTACAGGGGTTGTCATTAAAAGGGGCAAGAGATGGATGAGAATATATGTGTGTTGCCAGTTGTGAGTGTGAGAAAGGAAAAGAACAAAATATACGGGGTGATGTAGAAAGGATGAGGGAAGGACTGGAGTCAAGTGGATAAGAGATGAGAAATGACATTGCATTTAAATTCCTGTATATATATATATATATATATATATATATGTGTGTGTTTGTGTGGGTGTGCGCACGCGCGTGTGTGATGTTGGGTTTTGATAATGCTTAGCGTAAAGATTGTTGTTTTTTCAACGTTTTACTGATAAAAGATATTCTGACAAGCAGGTTTTCAATCATAATGATAGCAGATTGAATAAAAATAAAGAGCAGCTAAGACATCATACTGGTGCCTTCAAAAAAATTAGATTCGAAGTTGGCATGATTTTTCTCAGTTAAGTGACAAATGTCATTGCATTAATCATATATATATATATATAATCGTGTCGCCCCAAGCAAGGCATTTTACTGCCACTGTTATGCAGGGGGTTACATAGGAAGAATGTATGAGGAGTGAGAGGTTGCAGGGGGTGTCAGGAAGAGAGTAGGAGAAGGAAGAGAGTACTGATGACAGTGGGGTGGATGTAGAAAAGCATGAGAGAGAGGATGTAAGTTAGTGAGAGAGGAGATGGCTATTGACTTTACATTTAAATTCTTGGAGATTGTAACTGTCAGGAAAGTAAGTATGCGAAAGAGAATTCCACAAGCGGGATGTGCGAGAAAAGAAGCTGGTGGAGTAGGATTTGCGTTTAAAATTTATTAGTTTCACAGTAAAAAGGTGGGACCTAGTTGCCAATCTTGTGGCTCGAGGAAATTCGTATATAGGGGGTACCAGTGAGCTAAGTTCATCGAAGCAGGATCCGTGAAAGTATTTGTCGAAGAGACACAAATTATTTCGTTAGAAGATGTGCAGAGTACAAACTACTACAAAATTATACTTTTTATTTCGGCATAGAAAGAACAATGTCTCATCAATTCAATAAACAATGTCTCATCAGGCTGTTAAACAATGATGGTAACAATGATTACCATCATTGTAAACTACCTGATGAGACATTGTTCTTTCAATGTCCAAACAAAATGTACAAGTTTGTAGTAGTTTTTAGTTAGGCACACGTTCTAACGTATTTAAAAATCATATATAAAAATCATATATAATACATATTATTTCCTAAACAGAGAGTATTTGTTTTCTTTAGTTGGTTCACCTTTTTATATATATATATCTATCCGAAGACAGATCTGTTTCGCTGTATCACAGCTCATCTGTAAGGTTAGACTTCGATTGTTTTTAACCCAGAATTGAAAAGCGACCGAACTGGCGTCAGTCGGCGATTCTACCTCTGGGCTATGATCGTTATATATATATATATAATTTTACAAAAGTTTTTTTTTAATTTTTCTAATCCATGAGTCCATAATAAGAAAATGTCATCAATGTATCTAAAATAATTTGATGGTTTATATTGTGAATTGTCTAGTATATTTCTTTCTAGAATGTGCATAAAGATATTGGCATAACTATGTGCCATTTTCGTGCCCATTGCTGTGCCACTAATCTGTAAATAGTGTTTTGTTGTTGAATTTAAAATTATTATGTGTTAAGATGAAATTTATTAATTGGCATATATCTGTAATTTGGTTATGGACTCATGGATTAGAAAAATTAAAAAATCTTTTTTACTTTCTGCAACAACTTTCACAATACAATTAAATTTGCCATGGAGTACTCATACACATCCGTCCCTTTCTTAGACGTCATGATAAAATTAAACAAACATACACTTTCCACCAGTCTATATAATAAACCCACAAACCAGCATAAATTCCTACACTTTAAATTTGTCATCCCCTTAAATTAAAAAAAATCTATCGTATACAGCTCATTTCTAAGAATCAAACGCATATGCTCAGACCATCCAGATTTTCTATACAACATTAACAACCTAACAAAGCAATTTCTAAAATGTAAATACCCAATAAAAATAATAAAAGAAGCACTAAATTTAACCACAATCAAATATAATAATAGAAATAAATAAATACTGTCAGAAAAATACATTTTTAAACTTACAACTTTTTAGTAGTTTTTCCTATATATATATATATATATATATATATATATATATATATAGAGAGAGAGAGAGAGAGAGAGAGAGAGAGAGAAGGTGAGTTATACTGTTATTGAATATATATTAAAGGCAGTTTTTTCTGCCGGACATCTGAGGAAGCAATATTTTTTCTTGAATTTTTGGGGTCGTTCTCTTTATCCTCGATTGAATTGAGATTTCTTGCATATACCCACGAGCGGTAAATTGAAAGCGAATAAAGAAATGTCGACCGCTTCGATTATTTCAAAATCCATTGTTCAAAGAGACCAGATCAACCATTGCAATTTAAGACGTTTTAATTTTACTTATTTGTCGGCATCTTTATTCTTCTAGTAAAATCTGACAAGGAATTCTCGATGTGTGTGTGAGTGCATGCATGCCCGTCTGCGAAAATACATGGTGACCGTTGCAGATAATATGATAATATCACGAGCTCGGATAATCTCTTTATTAAGGGCCAATAAAGGATTAATATAACGCATTATCTTTTCGTAGATTGATGATTGGTAAGTTAATTATTTTCTTTAAAATACTCTATTATCGGATTGAATCTCTCGTGCCTATATTAATGCTAAAGACAGTAATCACGACGATAATGTTTCCATGATTTAGTATCGGAAAAATGGTAGGAATTCAATGAATCCAATGCAAACTCATGAATTATTACTTAGTCAATGTCTTCAAGAATACAATAAGTTTTAATCTTATCAACCCAAGCCAGGCAATAAAGCCGCTAAGATGTTACTAGGTATGAAAGAATATGAAAAACAGCAACATTTTTTAAATCAATAGAGCACAAGCAAGGTGATAATATCACTATGATGCAAGGAGATCTTGGAAGTGAAAAAAATAGATAGCTTTAGTAGGATCAAGGATAAAAAGCCAGGCAATAAAGCTACTAAGATGTTACTTGGTATGAAAGAATATGGAAAACAGCAACATTTTTTAAATCAATACAGCACAAGCAAGGTAATAATATCACTATGATGCAAGGAGATCTTGGAAGTGAATAAATATATAGCTTTAGTAGGATCAAGGAAAAAATCCAGCCAATAAAGCTACTAAGTTGTTACTAGGTATGAAAGAATATGGAAAACAGCAACATTTTTTAAATCAATACAGCACAAGCAAGGTGATAATATCACTATGATGCAAGGAAAACTTGGATGTGAAAAAAAATAGATAGCTATATTAGGATCAAGGAAAAAAAGCCAGGCAATGAAGCCACTAAGATGTTACTTGGTATGAAAGAATATGGAAAACAGCAACATTTTTTTAAATCAATACAGCACAAGCAAGGTGATAATATCACTATGATGCAAGGAAATCTTGGATGTGAAAAAAATAGATAGCTTTAGTAGGATCAAGGAAAAAAATTCAGAAAAGTTGATACATCAGAAAGAAGTGATAAAAAGAAAAGAAATTATGAACATCTACTTCTGTTCAAAAGACTGTGGAGGCGAATCTATCTACTTCAACTGAAGAAAATAAATAAATAGCAAATAAATTTTCAGAATGTAGGCGGAGACGATACAAGTATACATTTGCAGTTAACTTTTGAAGTTAGCGGAAACCCAACCCTAAAATAAAAACAAAATTAATAGATCTCAACCCCTGTGTAAAAGACCTAGGAAGAGTTTTAAGTAGAGAGGACAATAAAAGAATCAGTCAGTTAATTGCTATACGTGATACACGCTTAGGCGATCAAGTCCCGAAAGAGACATGACTAACTGGGCAGAAGATTATCTCGCAGTAGGTTACCATTACTTTCTGCGGTAGAATGGTTGCCACCCAAGGCTATAGAACTCAATCTTTCCTGTTATGTAACCCATAAATAAAAGTATAGTAATTATTTAAAGAGACGGTGACGATGGATACGGCGTCTCAATTTTTTGAAGATCAAACTTACACGAATTAGGTTCGTTCACGATTTCGGTGGGAATGTCCGTATGTGTCGGTTGGCGTCTCGAGGTCGGTAAGTTGACGCAAAACGGTGGTACGCTTCATGCTTTCACTGCTGTGCGCGTCGTTTCTCTCTTTCTCTCTCTTTTTTTTTGTTTTTTTTTCTTCTTCGCTTACCTGACCTCGCAGTTGCTGTTAACTTTCGCTGACCGTTCGTCATTCGTCTCGTTCCCACTGCCCACACGCCGCAGCGCACCGCTGTCTTTGTCGCTTTCGTCGTCTTCGTCGTCTTCGTCGCCACCTCCGCCGCCTTCGTCGTCCGTCGTGTTTTGTGCGCTCAGGCAAGGTGTCTGTCGGACGCCCAGCAGCCGTCTACGGGTCAGCCTGGCACATTCGCACGCTATAGGCTAATTGTCTACGAGATCGGGGTACCACACGTTGGCGTGGTCGGACGCGTAGCCGACGAGATCGGGGTACCACACTTTGGCGTGGTCGGACGCGCAGCCGACGAGAACACGCCGTCGTGATTGGACGCGAGCCAGACGCAGGCAGACGGAGAGAAAAAAGGCAGAAAAAGCAAGGCGCTTGTCGGACGGCAGGCTGCTGGCAAGTGAGCGCGTGGCGACGCCGTCCGGTACTCGCAAGCAAGCAAGCAGGCAAGAAGGCAGGCAGGCAGGAGAACCGGTACGCCGTGGTCGGACGTTCAACAGCCGGGCTATGAGACAGATTCTCAGGGAAAGTAGTAAAAGTTTGGTTGTGGCGAGAAATCTGCCTGGCCACCACTGGTTGGCGTGATCGGACACGAGTTAGACGCCAACCACGCACGCAAACATTTGGTTTGTGTGAGCAGGCAGACAGAGAGAAGAGAGAAAAAAGCAAAGGTTCTTACACGATTGACACTTGTGTGCGGGGATGGAAGGATGACCGAAGAGCAGGCGTGTGTCGGACGGCAGGCTGGTGGCAAGCGAGCGAGCGCGTGGTGCCGGTACTCGCAGGCAGGCAGGCAGGAGAACCGGTACGCCTTGGTCGGACGTTCAACAGCCGGGTTACGTGTAAGTATCGTTGGTTGTGGGGCTTAGTGCTGCCAACGACGACGACGAGATATCTGGCTCTCTCTCTGTCTGGCTACCACTCGTTTGCTCGTCTCTCGGGAATCCGGTTCGTCGTCTGCGTCGCCGTCGTCGCTTACAAGGGGGTGGGTGGTTGGGGGGTTTCTGCTTCGTGCCAAGCCGTCGCATTCGACGACCCGTCGTCACGGCAAAGCTCGCCTCGCGGTCTCGCAGGGTTGTTAGCACCCAAACCCCAAACCTGGAAGACCGGTGGACCATTCATGGTCCTTATGTTTACAGCACCTGGTATTCCCAAATGGTCACCCATTTAAGTACTGACCAGGCTTGATTTTGCTTAACTTGATTGGACGGGAACCGGTGCATTCAGCACAATATATAATCATAGACATTTTTTGTGTATAATGTATTTAATTTTCAGTTTCTTTTATTTTTCAGCCCTGTCCATAACCTTCATTTTTATCTCATTCGCTTAATCCTTTTGGTTTTCATTTTTTAGGCCTTACTTTATAGTATTATCTGTTTATTTTTATTTCATGTTACGTCGAACATTTTGATTTTATCTCTTTTATCTCTTTTATTTATATTTTTTCTCTGCTATTTATTTACTAATTTGTTTATCTTGCTAGTTTTATTTTTTGAAAGTAACATTGTTTTGTTTCAGTAAATTTATTCCTTTTATTTTTTCATGTTAAACATTCTTTTTTAATCTGATTTTTGTCCTTTTTTTCATTGTTAAATTTGTTTTCCTTCTTTGTGAGAAGGACATTGTTTTAATTTGTAACATTTTATACGTCAAAAACCCTTAAAGTTTAACCAAATTTGATAGGTATTTTATTTCATTGTATTCGTGAAACTGTTTTCATTGTTCTGTATTTGTTTAAGAATTGTTTTCTTTATTTATATTTTCCCTGTTTTCCGTGGAAAAGTAACTTAAATAAACAAAAATGGCCGGCCAACATTGGTCAATGAAAAAACATATGTTCGATGCGAAAAAGAAAAACCCTCTCGATAAAAATACTCAATCGACAGTTACTGTTAAGAACGTAGCCACTGGTAAAAAATGATAACTCAAGATTTATTTTGAATTTTCTTTTTCTTTTGATGTTGCTAGTGTAACCCCAAAACCAGTAATAGCCAAAATTAAGAAAAGGTGTTGCAAACTCATTCCGATGACAGCGGCAAGGATAACAGCAAAATCAAAGACGAAAATGTAGTGGCTGGCGATGATACTGTTATAAAAGAGATATTGTCTTACCTGTTATCTTGGATTGAGCCACTTTCCCACCATCTTAACGTAGTTTCCCTGTGCCTTTTTTTATGAATATATTCACGATTATTTTTCTGAAAGGCTTTCCGCTTTGGTACTGCTTGTACCTATATTTTATCGATTATGCAAAGGCGTTCGACAAAATACGCCAGAAAGAATTGATGGAGATACTTGGTAGCCTCGACACATTTGGAAAAGACATAAGAGTAAACAAGAATCTCTACTGGCAGCCAGCTGTCTGCATACTTCTCGTAGGAAGTCCCGACTGAAGTGTGTAATCCACGTGACGGAGTTTCTGATGAGAGCCAAGAGCTACAAACATTTTATCAAATAAGATGGGCTCCTGGTATAGTTTCAGAAATTAAAGAATTTTGAAAATGAATTGCATCAGCTTTTATTGACGAGAGGCATTCATGCAAAACTTGTCACTCCATGACACCACGAGAAAATCATTGACATCTCTGGGGTATAAAACACCAAAAATAATAAAAGATATGTGGGATGCACTGCTACTCTCAGGTACCAACTGGAGATCACTTCTAACTTGAAACCGTATCACAAACGAACTCATT
>JBBBDQ010000398.1:5277500-5335000 GCA_037127315.1 Ascarosepion bandense
AGGGTAATATATATTTTCGCGCGGCGAATGTGTGCCCGGCTTGTAACGTTTAATTTTACAGTGATCGCTTTAGAAATTCGTTTTTAGTCGAATGAATGCGTTTTGTCCGAGACGCTAGATCGATAACTGCGCAAATGAAAGTGAAAAACTAACAAGCTGCCTGAGTTCGGTTTGATAATTGTTACTCTCGTCATTGGAAGCATTAAACGTACATTGCAATGGTAAATAGCTCGTTTAATGTGTGATTCAGCAAATTTTACGACGAGCTTCCCCGTGTGGGAAAAGAAATCGATACCCATTGACGATAATGGCGTGCCTATGGAAACACAATTGTGTTTCTGAAATTTTCGACGTGTGACTCGCGGTGGAAAATGCATTTTTTTCATTTTTTGTTGAAAAACAGAAACAGCCGTAATAATAATTGGTAAGACTACCGAAAAACGTAAATACTGCTTCTTCTTTTAGAAAAATAAAACAAATTTTAAACCAAGCAAGGAAATAAAGTCACTAAGACTCTAGCGCTTAGCGAATTGGAAAGAATATATGAAAAAGAAAAACTTTATCAGGAACGAGAGCAATAAAACGACAGGATTCAAGGAGGGAGAAATAGGGATTTACATTTCTGGAGATAAAACTTTGCTGGAAAGCAATAATACACACACACACATATACACAAACACACACACACACACATATATATATATATAGAGAGAGAGATCTTTCTTGCAAATTTAACTCTGCATGAAATATTCCTGAGTTAACCATTGCGGTAGACATATAAGAAATTCTGTGTTTCCTCATTTCTTTCTTCTATTCCTTCCGGCTTTCTTATTGCCTTTTTAAAAAACATATATAAAACGTTCTACTAACCCGTTAGATCTTGGATGGTAGAGCGCGGATGTCAAATGAGTCATTGTATGCATTTTGTAAAACTTTGAAATTTTACTTGGTGAGAATTGTGTCCCGTTGTCCCATACGATCTTATCCGGTACACCAAACTTTGCAAACAATTTTAGAAATTCTTTTGTGATTTACATCTGAACATTTTTGGCCATTTTGATAAGCTATCTACCACCACAACAAAGTAGCAAATACCCATTATTGGCCCTGCATCATCTATATGCAGCCTAGACCAAGGACTGTAGGATCTTGGCCATGGACAAAACTTTATGGCTGGTGATTTTGCCGCTAACTGGCAATTCTTCTAAATTTTTACCAAGTTTTTAACGTCTTTATCTATTCTGTTCCAGTACCTGAAACTTCGCATTAACGCTTTCATACGTGAAATGCCTAGGTATTCCGTATGTAAACTTCGTTGTATTCTTTTTGTTAATATTGCCGGAATGACCACGCGTTCACCGTACAATAGTATGTCTTGATAAACTGAAAAAAATATTTTCTTTATTTTCCTTTTTTTCTAATAACTCGTTCTTTTTTGTGTGTTATGAACTTTTCAAACTTCTTTTTAGTTCTAATCTCGTCAATTGTGAAAGGTAATTCCTCACATTATTGTAGGAAATGTTTTTTTTTTCTGACTTACAAACCAATGAATCTATTACTGTTTCTTCCAGTGGATCGGCCATTCTTGCAATTAATCTTGATAATCCGTCTGCATGCACGATCTTTTCTAAGGTAAAAACTCCATTTTAAAGGAATACTCGAGCAAAATAGTCGCCCATCTAATTTTAGTGTGCCTTGAAATACCTTTCTTTCAGCTAAAAATGTTCACCAACGGACTGTGATCTGTGTGAAAAATAATCTTGAACTCCCATAAGCATGGACCAAGCGATTCTCCCGGAGAGTAATACACTACGCCTCCTCGGACCTCAAATGGAACCACTATATTGAATCCATAGCAAAATCGACTGCTAAGAAGGTTGGGTCACTATGTCGATCCAGGATGTTTTTTCCACCTGAATCCATCCTACATATACACAAGTCAACCATCCGTCCGTGCACGGAGTACTGCTGCCATTTATGGTCAGGTGCCCCTGCCGTTCTCCTCAGTGTTCTTGACAGGCTCCAAAGGAGAGACTGTAATGTGATAGGTACTGATCTGGCGACTCGACTGCAGCCACTTCCCCATCGTCGAAATGTGGCCTCCCTTTGTCTGTTCTATAAATACTTTCATGGCTTCTGCTCAGACGAACTTATGTCACTGATGCCTCCTCAACAGGTGTTTACTCGTGCAACCAGACTGGCAACTGGGTCCCACCCATTCACAGTCAGGTTAGCCAAATACAGACGACAATTCTACTCCTCCAGCTTTTTCTCTCGCACTTCCCGCCTGTGGAACTCGCTCCCGTATTCTTGCTTTCCTGATGGCTAAAACCTCCAGAAATCTAAATGCAAAGTCAATACTCATCTACTAACCACTGGGCTCTAGCTCTCTCCCCACCCCTGTATAACTCTTCCTTTCTCTCCACCTATGTATCTGTCATCGCACCTGCTTTCTCAGTTTTCTATTGTTCCTTTCTAACTAGTTTGTACTCCTCACTCTTTTCTAATTAATCTTTTTACATTTATGTAGCCCCCTGCACATCAGTGGCGTTTCCGCCTTGCTCGGGGTGAAATGATTAAAAAAGTAAAAAAATAAAAAAAATAATTGCAAAACTTTTGAGAGCAAATCCATTGCTAAATTCCTCTTTTCGATTCAGGAATATTTTTCTTTTGCTGGCAGATGCGTTCTTGAGGCGTGATAAACAGATTTTAGTTCTCCATCATATTGTTAATGAAGCAATACGGCCCCTAACCCAAGGCTGCTAGCATCACTTGTATTATTATATATATATATATATATATATATATATATATATATATATATATAGGAAAAACTACTAAAAAGCTGTAAGTCTAAAAATGTATTTTTTGACAGTATTTATTTATTTCTATTATTATATTTGATATTTCAGACCGTCCTCGGCCTTTCATCAGAAACAAATGATTTTAAAATTTAAATTAGAAGCGTTTTCACGAGGAACGTTCGTCGAGAGATTGTTTACATCACGTGACGCAGAAAGCGACATAATTTTTTTAAAAAGTATATATCCTAGCTCGGGTCATAATGCATTAATGATCGATAAAAAATGAGAACCGCTTCAATTTTTGAAATGTTTTCTCGCATTCTCAGACCATAGACCTTTTATATTTTTTCCATTAATTTTTCAAAGGTGCTTTGAGCTCATTCATGTTAGGAATGTAGTTACTATAGTAGTTCACTACTTCTAAAAATGCTTGTGAGATACAGAATATGTAGATGCAATGTTTTTAATAGCATTTGTTCGGCAAGGATCCGGCGTTCTACCTTTGTCAACAATGATTTGACCTAAATACTTAATTTTTGGTAAATGATCTCACACTTGTCTATACTGAGCTTAAAACTGTAATCCTTTATCCTTTCAACACCTCGTTCACCTGCTTCGCATGTTCAGTATGGTCTAAGCTTTTAATTAACACATCCTAGAGATATGCCGTAGCGTAATCCAAACCAATTAGCAGTGCATCCATGAACTCTTGGACAACTGCCGGTGGTACTTTTACTCCGAACCGTAATCTGTTAAATTTAACAGACTCATGAGCGTGTTTATGTTCAATATGTTTGCACACGCCTCGCTCGTAAGAATTTGAAAATATGCTTCTGACAAGTTTAATTTAGAGAATATATTTCCACCGTCCAGCTTTGCAAATATGTCTTCCGATGAAGATAATGGGTAATTATGTTGTTTCGGGCATTTATTTAATCCTGTGGAGTAGTCAATGCAGACACTGATTTTATTTTTTCACCAATTTTATTCTATGTATTCACATTAATAATTGTCAGGCTTGACCCTGTGTCAATTTGCATTTTTCGGAATTTCCTTTTTTCTGCAACTTTTTCACTAATTGTATAACAAACCATATATTTTGGTTTTCTTTTGACTTTTCGTTTACAAAATAGTTTTTATGACACTTTTAACCACAACTAAAGCATATTTAATCTTTGAATGGAGAATACTTGTATAGATTTAACTGACCACGACCGTTGCATGGATTTATTGTAACATTCCTACTTGTGGTTTTACTTTTCGGATATATGATATGTCCTGATATGATATCCTGTTCGGATATATGATATTTGATATCCTGTTCGGATATATGATATGTGGATGTGCGTTGTGGTACAGTGGATATCGGCTCGGAACGAGAAACCAGGGGAGCCGAGTTCGAATTCCAGTTGAATCCATTTTATTCACTTACGCGCAAATACCCTTAGGAAAGGTATTAATCCATCTCTTCCTTCCAGTTATGGGTTAAATAACAGGACAGATTGGGTTCTATAGCCTTGGTTGGCAACCAGTCTACCGCAGAAAGCAATGGCAACTTACTGTGGGATAATGTTCTGCCCAGTCAGTCATGTCTCTTTCGAGACATGATCACTCAAGCATGTATGGCACTTAACTGACTGACTGATATGTCCTATTGTTCAATATTTGCGGAATCTTTTTTAAGTTTAAAATTTCTGATATTCCTCACAGCTTTTCCTCGTCTTGCTCTAACATTTTTAAAAGTCTCGCTCGCACGTCTGTTTAGTTTGGTGAGGTTAATCGTTGTACAAAAATTAAACACTTAAAAATATCCGTGCTTCATTCATTTAGAACTTTTCACACTCATTATTCACTATATTTGCGAAAGGTTTGTAGTCTTCATCATCGATTTTTTTAAAAAATTTAACAAATGCCATCGCGTGTTCTACAAACATTTTAGCCAATTTCTGGATAGTGTCCGAAAACTTCTCTAGGTTGTTTTGGTATAATTTAGTTTTTGTATTTTTCGTGTTTAGAATCACCAAAATTACTTACCAGTAAACGTCCGTCCAGTGTCAGTAGCCTTTAACAATATCTTCTCAAACCTGCGATAATACGCATCAAATGCAACCTTCTATTCAGGTTTATATGTAAAATTTCTAATTGATGCATGCTGAGAAAATGAATCTCGTTTATCTGGGTTCACTCTTTTCTTTTATAGTAAGTTGTTTTTTCTGGCCGTTTTTGTGACAGTTATTCTTGTTTAAACATTTAAGGAAGCATTTCTGAAAGTCCTTTACTTTGAAAATTGTTTGTGTAACTGATTATTTTGAGATTTTTGTTAAACTGTTCATTTTCTTCAGTAAATCTGTACGAACGTTTTTGTTCAAATTGCTGTCTGTGTTTTAGATGCCAAATCTGTAATTATTGATTTCCTTATTGAAATCTTATTAGTCAAATCTGTTGTATACAGATTTCTTTATCTCATCTTAATCGCTAGTCTTTTGTATCGTTGAAGTAGCAATACGATACCACATGATGTGAGTTGTAGTATCTACAACACAATGTCAGTGATAATGGATAATAACTTCAAAGAAGACAAGCACAGATAAGGCAGAACATCAATAATTAAGAAGAGAGGAGAGGTTGAGCTGTTAGCACAGACAGATAATAATCCTCAATGTCACTCTAAATTTCCGACTGCTAGAAATCTTTATTTATATAGTTTTTTTGGTCCACAGATCATTCCATCTTTGAGAGTTCTAGAATATGTATTTCTGTGACCACGAGATTTAGAAAGAGTGTAGAAAATATGACTTACCGCGTATATGCCTGGCTTGCCAAATGAATGAAGGAAAGGAAAAAGAAACATGACTGCCCTAACATATTAATTTTAAAAGACACGCTATCGGAGCGAAGAGAATTGGCGAGAGTGTTTGAGCGTATGTATATATATATATATATATATATATATATATATGTGTGTGTGTGTGTGTGTGTGTGTTTTCTTAAATGACGTATTTTATTTTATTTTTCACTATTTACATTGTTAAGACTCTTGTCCAACTCTTTTTTACCAAATTCATTCCAAGAAGAGTCATAGACAAGGAACTAGAACAGTCCACTACGGTGGAGAAATAATGGTTTCGATTTGAAATTCCACTCACTTTAAATAATGCGGTACCTGCACGGCCGAAACGTAGTGAATATGGCAACAAAGATCAAGAAAACATGCTGAATATTACAAATAGTTTAAATAATAACACACACACACACACACACACACACACACACACACACACACACATATATATATATATATATATATATATAACTGAAATAGGGGTTTTTCCAAAGGGATATATTAGTTGAGAAGAAAAAAGTGCGAGAAGCCGTGAACGTTTTGTTTAAAGCGTAGATTTCTATTGCGTGATAATCTACTACCCAGTCAGACATGATCGCCCAAAGCGTGTTTCACGTATGGCCACTTAACTGACTGACTTAAGTGACCATAATGGCCTTTGTGTTGCTACACGTGTTTCGAGTTCAAAGTTGACTTTCGTCAGGCGAATAAACTTGTGACTTTACATATCGAAATCTTTTTATCCTTCTGACAGCCATAAAACCGTGTATATATAAATAAGTGTTCGGTGAACAAATCATAAAATTCATATGCGTGTTAAAATCGCAATGTTAGTCGACTGAAGAGAGTGAACTTTGGACGCGAAACACGTGTAGCGACACAAATATCATTATGAGCACTTAATATATCATACAAAAATGCAAGTAATATTATTAATAACAATAAAAACATATATCTACTCTTTAACCAAAACGTCCAAGGCTTCTGGCACTTTTTTCTCCTATATACAGACATACACACACACATATATAATGATACTTACTAACCATACATATATACATATTAGTTACAAAACTGTTTCGCTGTATCACAGTTCAACAGTGTGGCTAGACCCATCCACTTGCTTCTGGCCGGGATAGATAACTCGACCGACTTGGTGTCAGTCGGATCCACTATCCCCTAAGTCATAGGCGCAGAGAATGGAAATTTTAACGTGTCGTGTATAAGCAGTGTATACACACGCCAATCACCGAAAGCACTCAATTCACTTCTGAGAGTAATGCATATCTATCTATCTATCTATCTATCTATATATATATATATATATATATATATATATATATATATATATATATATTCATTTCACTACAAAAAAGGAAATAAAACAACTAAGATACGTGAAGCCACAGTGTTAGAGAATAACAGCGCTATTAAGAAGAGAGAACAATAAAAAAACAAATGTTAAGTAATCATAATTTAACGATTGATATTGCAATTTCGTTTTTGAAGATCAAAGTTGACATTTGGGCAACAATCTCTCTTTTATAAATGTTTATTTAAAGATGTCCGACAAGGTACTGTGATTAAGCTTTCTATTCAACTTTTCCTTGTGTTTGTATAAAAGATTTGTTTTCTAAACATAAACACTGTCCGAATATATTCGAGCGTTTTCGGCTTGTCTATTAGACATATGAATGGTGTTACATTTAAAAAATTTTATTTTCTGGTAAATGTGTAGATTTTTATATATGTGTATCTTTAATTATGGGAATGTTTGTTTTTTATTTTTATTTTGTTTTTTGCAAGTTCATTGTGACCGTGTTCATAGCTGACGCTGCTGAGTGTTGCCTTTTTTTTAATTGTTATTAATACTTTGATTATTTTTAGCCTTTTTGATTTTATGTGGATAAGTTTATTAGGCTGTTACAAAAATAATGGCCGTTTTCAGAAACCTAATTTTATTCTTGAAAGCTTTAACGTTAACTGTAAAAATGTTTAAGCTAGTCAAAATACGAGTCTTGAGTATCTATGCATCGTTTGATGTCGATCGAAGAAATTATTTATTCCTCGTTGACAAAAAGTTATTGACTGTGATGCACCAAAATCTTTGAAAGCTAATTCTCCCTCTGGTTTGAACCTTAAAGTTTTACCATTAAGAAATATTCTGAAAAGCTTGAAATAATGATAATTAGTGGGTGAAAGATCAGGAGAATGTGGAAAAATGTGGTAAACTCTCCTATCCCAACTCGGTGAGGGTTTGCAACGTCATTCTTTAAACATGGTAAGAGAAGGATGAGAATGCTGATGAGAGTCGAGTGGACGGAGAAAGGAGCATGAGAGAGAGAGGTTAGTGATATAGTGATATAGGAGATGACTATTGACTTTACATTTAAATTCTTGGAGATTGTAACTATCGAGGAACCAAGTAAATTGAAGGGAATTCCACAGGCGGGAAGTGCGAGAAAAGAAGCTATGGAGTAGAATTTGCGTTTACATTTTATTGGTTTCACAGTAAAAGGGTGGGACCTAGTTGCTTCATATATAGAGGGCACCAGGGAGCTAAGTTCGTCGGAGCAGAATCCGTGAAAGTATTTGTAGAAGATACACAGGGAAGCCACATTGCACTGGTGAGAAAAGGACTGTATCTGAGCTGACGGGATCAATCGGGATCAGTCACATTACAGATTCTCCGTTGGATTTTGTCAAGGACCCCTAGGTGGATAGCAGGAGCACACGACCAGATACGGCAACAGTATTCAATGCAAAGACGGATGGTAGATTTATATATGTGCAGGATGTATACCGTTAATACTATGTTAAAATGACTTTACAAAATACAATATTTTGAGCGATCATTTTTTTTAAACAAACTAATGCATTTTTTATATATGTTACTATTAGAGATTGGTCGGTTTCTGTTGTGAATTCCAGGTGAGGAACCGCACAAAATAATAAATAACAAAAACAGATATAGAGATAGAAAAGTTAATTTGGACGAAATATACAGACTGGAACGAGGGTTAGTCTATTCAGGAATACTATTAGCAGAAATAATATATATACAGTCTTGGAGGGAAAATTATCTCCTGGTAACTGATTCTAGATCCAACCAACACCAACTAACTCTACACCACCTTACAACTCAACCAAACTCTGCTGTTCTCACTATAGGCGCGATCATATGTACACTCAACCGAGTTCATTATTATAAAAAAAAAAGGGGGGCGATCCCACAACACCCCCTCCCTAGCCTCTTTTTTGGGAGGAGTTAGTATTTTTTCGCTTGGGATCTATGATTAATGACTACAAAAATACTTTTTCATCGCGACAACCTTTTTTGAGTGTGACAAGCTTGGTTCTTTACTCCTTCTTTGTATTTGTTTAATGTGTCTCATATGTATAGATTTTTCTCTCTGTATTTTGTATATCGCATTTCCTGATCCGTTTATAATTGTTCCTGGTTCCCAATGTGCCATGTAATTTTTTAACATTCTGAAGTAATCTTGTTCACCTGGTTTGAATGCTTCATCTGTAACTATGTGTGTAAAAAATACTTCTTCATTTGTTCGATTTTTGTTGCGAATTTGTTTCTGCTTGAAAATATATCATTTTTCAATTTCGTATTTTCTGTCGGCGCGCTTTTTATTTTTATTTTTTTACTACAAGAGTTAATTGGTAAATCCCATATATTAAATTTCTTTATCCAGTCCGTTCCTACCAGGTTATGTGTGTTTTTCATGACGTATATTTTTAAATTTTTTGTTTTTCCCTGAAATTTCACATTTACGATAATTTCACCTTCGAAATTAATATTTTTTCTTGTTATCGATTTAGCAATATTTGTGTGTAACATGGTCGGCCTATTCATCTTCGACCATATCTGTAAGTTGATGATTGTTAAGTCTGATCCTGAATCCAGTTGTAATTTATCTTCTTATTCAATATTTCGAGTTCTACATATTTCCTCGTGTATTGTTTGTTTTCATATTCCACTCTAGTAGATCTTACCCTACTAGGCTGGTTTTTAATTCTTCATAAAACTGCCTTGTGTCCCATCTTTCCACACGCTTGGCAATTTTTGTATTTGAAACGACAATCTCTAAATCAATGCCATCCACCACATCTGTAATATGCAAAAGGTGGGCGGGGTCTTGTTTTTTATTTGATTTCTGTCAGTAGTTGTTCGGTATCTGTTTTCTTTGTCGTTAAAATCTTGTTTTGTTTTTGGGGAGGGTGAAAACCGTCTATTTCTTTTTACCTTATGAATATGCGCGACTCCTGATTCTTCGATATATTTACTGTCTTTTTTAATACTGAAGCATTTGTGGCAATCCTCTGTTAGTTTATGCAGTGTTAAACCTGGTTCATTTTAAAATTTGGTCAACATTCACTTTCTCATTTCGCTGTCATTAGCAGCGAATAGTCCTTGGACAAATATGAAGCATTTAAAGTTGTCTTGAATAAGCTCAGCCAGTTTAAAATTGTCACAATGTTTTTTGACGATGACTGCGAATGTTAAATAGTCCTTGTTTTCGCTTTCGCGAGATTAAGGTATTTCCACCTTTTGTGGAAGAAGGAAATTTTTGGGCTAAATAGCTCAGTGAGGCCTGTCACTGCCTCGTCGAACATTGAGTCTTTCGTCTTTGTTGGTATAATATAATCTACAAATTTAGTGTATTCGTCAGTAATTAATTTTCTGAGCAAAAGCCTTACCTTTTACATTTCAGTGCTGACAATTGATATTAAAAATATCTTTATATCGCCTGTAATATTCTCTCAAATTTTTGTCTTCATCAATCAAGTACTTAAAAGTTTCTCTCGCGTTCCACCCAGCATCTTGCTTAAACGTCCCCTCTTTTTCCGTGTCCCTATCTAGTGCTGTACTTGTTAATTTTAGTAATAGTTCTTGTAGTTGTAATTGACTTTGTTCATTTGCCTTTTGCATTTCAATTTGTTATTCTTCATTTGCTTTTTGCATTTCCATTTGTCTCTTTTGAATTTCCATTTCTCTTACTTCATTTGTGTTTTGCATTTCTATCTGTTTTTTTGTAATTTCTAGTATTCCTTTCTGAAAATCCTCCATGTTTTTGCTGCTTTGATTCCGTGAAGGGTTTGGTTTTTTAACTATTGCTTTCTGGCAATTAATCTTGTAGAAAAAGTTTTGTGTAAAATTTTCTTTAAATTCCTTTTGTGTCGCCAATTGGTTTGTGGTCGACTTGTGTTCGAAATCCTCGTAGAAAAACTTTGTTTTAGCGATTCGGGATATACGTGTACGTGAGTTCGTTACCAATTTATTGGGGATTGTGTACAAATCTTCCTCGACAATTTGTTGTTCGACTTTTGTACGTGAGTTTGATTCTTCGTCGCCAATTTGTTGTGTGACTTGGGGTATACATAAGTTCGTGTTCGAAATCTTCGCCGCCAATTTGTTGTGTGACTTGGGGTATACGTGAGTTCG
Source organism: Ascarosepion bandense (assembly GCA_037127315.1). Taxonomy (NCBI): domain Eukaryota; kingdom Metazoa; phylum Mollusca; class Cephalopoda; order Sepiida; family Sepiidae; genus Ascarosepion; species Ascarosepion bandense. Next base: position 5,288,605 of record JBBBDQ010000398.1, read on the forward strand.
TGTTCGAAATCTTCGCCGCCAATTTGTTGTGTGACTTGGGGTATACGTGAGTTCGTGTTCGAAATCTTCGCCGCCAATTTGTTGTGTGACTTGGGGTATACATAAGTTCGTGTTCGAAATCTTCGCTGCCAATTTGTTGTGTGACTTGGGGTATACATAAGTTCGTGTTCGAAATCTTCGTCGCCAATTTGTTGTGTGACTTGGGGTATACATAAGTTCGTGTTCGAAATCTTCGCTGCCAATTTGTTGTGTGACTTGGGGTATACGTGAGTTCGTGTTCGAAATCTTCGCCGCCAATTTGTTGTGTGACTTGGGGTATACGTGAGTTCGTGTTCGAAATCTTCGCCGCCAATTTGTTGTGTGACTTGGGGTATACGTGAGTTCGTGTTCGAAATCTTCGCCGCCAATTTGTTGTGTGACTTGGGGTATACGTGAGTTCGTGTTCGAAATCTTCGCCGCCAATTTGTTGTGTGACTTGGGGTATACGTGAGTTCGTGTTCGAAATCTTCGCCGCCAATTTGTTGTGTGACTTGTGGTATACGTGAGTTCGTGTTCGAAATCTTCGCCGCCAATTTGTTGTGTGACTTGGGGTATACATAAGTTCGTGTTCGAAATCTTCGCCGCCAATTTGTTGTGGATTCTGGGAGAGGATCCGCACAATATAATAAATAACAAAAACAGATATGGAGATAGAAAATGTAAGATATATTGGACGAAATATACAAACTGGAACACGTGTTAGTCAATTCAGAAATACTTTTTGTAGAAATAATATATATACAGTCTTGAACAGAAATGTATGTCCGGGTAACTGATTCTAGATCCTACTAACTCCAACTTACTCTGCACCAACTTCCAACTCAACCAAACTTTCCAAAATTCTGCCGTTCTCACTATAGGCAGGATCATATGTACACTCAACCGAGTTCATTATTATAACAAAAAAAAATTAATGGGTCATAAATGTCTTACTGGTTTACACACATTGTGTTCAAAAGAGAAAACTCTTATAAGAACACAAGGAAGATTGAATAATAAGACTAATGTATTGCGGCCCAAATACACAATATATATATATATATATATATATATATATATATATATATAACATAAATATATTATTATATCGCTACAAAAGTAGCCATTTTGTTTCGACACTATTTGCGACTTATCAAGTGTGAGTTTATATATGTTATTATAAAATGTTTATGTTATAAATTCTAAATAAGTATTATTCACTCTACTTTGTATTGAGCACATATTTAAAAATAGTTTTTCTTTGGATACGGAATTTTATTCTATCCATACCTACCCTGTTATTAGAAGTGTATATATATATATATATATATATATATATATATATATATATATTGCAAATCAACCCTGAACAGTGAGAACTTTTAAATCAGTACCAACCTACTCAGCTAACGTTAAAATCTAGTTGTGCTTATATATATATATATATATATTGAATAGGTTTGTGTATCAGTGATATTTTTGTAGCCGTGTTTATTATAACTATGCTATTTGCATTATTGTACAGAATAAAATTTAACTGTCAATTAATAATTGTATTAGCAAATATAATTATATATGAAATCTCAACTTTTTACCTAATTTTGGACCTTTTTTATACACACACAAACACACACATACATGCATACATGTATATATATATATATATATATATATATATATATATATATTGAGGTAATCAACAATTTTCAAAACGTTTGCTAATGACGTTGATAGGCATATACTGAGACAGGGATGAATGTTTGTGATTTTGTTGATCTATTTCCCAGGCGTCTTTTTAGTGACTGGAATTCTAACCTGAAATCTTTATTTCGTTTACAGGGAGAGACGGTTCCTTTTACCTGATTCATGCCTTCCAGATATCTCTGTATCTATTATATCCCTTTAACTCAACTCTCTAAGTTTTTGTTCATCGTTGCTTAGACCAAAACTCACCAAACGTTGGATCAAGTCCCTGGATCAAAACAACGCTTTTATCCACTGGTCCACTTAAGGAGGCAAATGCATGAATTCTAGATACTCATAAAACTGATGACACAGTACCAATATTACTAGTTCCCAGGCTGTATTCATTTTCATGCTTCATCTTTTTCTTCCATGTTTAGTCAGATTCGCCGGATTTTTCTATTTTCATTCTTGTTACGGCCTTGCGGTGTTTTTGCAGTTTTCTCTTAAGAGGCTGCCTGTTTTTCCTTTATATTGCTTACAGCAACAACCTCATAGTTTTTGGTCATGTTCTCCTCCATGGATCATTTCACATGGAAGAGGTGTCTCCGAAGTGTTGAACCACTTTTGACGGTTGTCCTGATGTTGTATGGACCGCAGATCATTTGTATTTTTCTGATATTTCCTTCCCTGTTCTGAATGTTGATGTACAACCATCTATCCAAGTTTGTTGATGCTGCTGTAATGTGCTCAGGTTAGTTGTTACATAGTAGGATACTGTATATACTGACCATTTCTCGTTCATATGTCTATAGCCCACCATTTATGGTTTTTTCTGGATGTTGTAATCAGCGAAAGATCACTTTCTTTAAAGAGTATGGGTGGTAGGAGTTCAGGTATCATTCTATGAATGTTGGCTTGCAGTATACTATAGTATAGTAGTATCAGTTGGTACTGTCTATAAGAGAAAGAACACCATGACGGATTACATTCCGCCAAAGATTTGGGAACGGCATGCTGTACAGGAAGCATTAACACGAATATTTTAGAGTGTTTGAGCGTCAATCTAAGGACAATACAGAGGATGCTGTGTTCCTGGAAAACTACCAAGAGTGATGGAAAATAAATATACAGTTAACATCATAGCATGCGGAGAGATCAGCAATTATATCGGGGTTATTCCTCCATTCATCTTCCCACAGAACCTCAAACTTAACACGGATGTATATATCAAGTGACTTGAGAGGTAAGGTTGTCCTGTGTGGAATGGATGGCGACTGAAAGAACCTAGGTTTAGTAATATGAATCTACACCATGGCACATAAGCAGGTAAACCAAGTCATGTCCGTCAATTTTTACAATTACATCATTTCCTACATCTTACCACCTAACTCGCCAGGCTGAAACCTAGTTGATTATTATGTGTTGGGTTGCAGTTGGGTGAGAGAAAAATAAAATTAATTGTAACACTAAAGATGAACTAAAGCAAGGATTATGGCAACACTCACTAAGGAGAACGTTCAGAAGAGATGCAAGAAATTCTGAAGTTTTCTGGAGCCTGTGTTTAGAGTCAATGGTGATTATATTAAATCGATTTAAGATATGTTTGTGTAGTTTTGGTGAATATATCTGTTAAAGTGAAATGTCTGTGTTATTTTCATTTTTGAGTAATTTAGACAATTTATCGATCCAACTCTCCCCATATATATATATATATATATATATATATATATATATATATATATATACCGGCCGGAAGCAAGTAGATGTCTATCCACACTGATGTGCTGTGATACAGCGAAACGGCCTTGTATGTAGATGACAAATATATTTTGCTCTCTTATTACGATTTAGCTCTCTAGAGAGGAAAATCATAAAAACAGAAACCACTTCTGCGATTTACTCGTTACTTTACAGCAATGAAATGAGTTCTTCCGGTGACTAGGGTTTGTATACACTGCTTATATATAACACTCTCAAATTCCCTACCTCTTATCCTATGCGCCTATGGCTTCGGGAGTAGCGACTCAGGCTCACACCAAATCGATCAAGTTTTGATCCCGGCCAGAACCAAGTAGATGTCTAGCCACACTGATGAGCTGCGATACAGCAAAACAGGCTTGTTTGTGGATGACAAATATATATAAATATTAGTATAAAAAACTTCAGAAGACTGTATTTATAATGGGGCTGCAACTTACTATTAAACATCATAGTGTCATCATTTTTTCAAAACTTTTTAGTCCCATCCACTTTTGGTCACATCTATAGCCATTTTTCAAGGTATTTTTTGTCTCTGGTATTGTTATTTATTTTGACTGTTAAGCTGTAATTCATTTTTGTTTTGTTTTTAAATAGAATGGTTCATACCGACTCAGTTAGGCGTGGCTGCAATTCAGGAGAAAATCTTTTTTATTAAAACTATAAAAGTTTTGAACATTCCATTTCCACTGTTAAATAATGTGAGGTTGATAGAATGATAAAAAGGTTTTATATACAGGGCCACTTATATGACGATGATAATGAGATTTATGTAGAATTCTATTGTTATTCACAAAATTTGTATTACGGCATCTTATAAATCATGGATTGATAGGTTTTTTTATAGCACTTTGGTCTGATGAGTGACACTTGTGAGTTTTACTCAAGAAGAAGGTGTTACACTCCCGATCAAAAATTTAAGACCACTTAAAATTCTTTAAAAAGAAATTTTTTTTACAGATAAATTTTAAACTCCTTCCCACTTACGGTTACCAATACTACAATCTAAAAGGTTATGGAAACAAAAAGCTACATTCCAAACATTTTATTTAGAAATTTACATTTTTATAAAGTGAGGCGATTTACACATGATCAAAATGATCATAGTGTCGTACCCTTCCACAATCGTAACATTTTTTGTTCGCTTTAACTGGAAACAACTATTGCTTTTTAGTCTTTCGTGCCAACGTCCAAAGAGTCTGAGGTCCAGGATCATGGATTAGTTTTAAAGATTTCATTACACCCGAGCAACGCCGGGCTATACTGCTAGTTTAATTATAGACATGAACAATTCGTATTTTCCTTCACTGATATTAAAATCGTAATCTTTATTCTCTCAAATAATTTTTTTGCATTTTGCGTATGTTGATTTTGGGTCTCACTTTTAATAAGTCAGTCAGTTAAGTGCCATACGTGACACACGCTTGGGCGATCATGTTTCAAAAGAGACATGACTGACTGGCCGACTGTACGTTGTCATTACTTTCTGCGGTAGACTGGTTGCCAGCCAAGGCTACAGAACCCAATCTGTCCTGTTGTTTAACCCATAACTGGAAGGAAGAGACTGATTAATACCTTTCCCATGGGTATTTGCGCTTAAGTGAATGTAAGGATTTCAACTGGAAATTGAACTCGGCTCCCTGATTTTTCGTTCCGAGCCAATATCTACTGCTCCACAGCGCACACCTTTTTAATAAGTATATCAAATAAATAAGCTTCTGCACAATACAAATTGGCAAGCATCGTATCAATAATCTGTTAGAATATGCTTAGAATATATATACCGAAAAGAAGACGGTTAAATTTGTATAGCCTCCTATGAGTGTTAACTGTTAATAGCTTTGAGCACTCTACGTCTACGTCGGACAGGTTCAATTTAGAAGAAAATACCGCCACTTTAATTTGGAAAAAAATTACTCTGGACTTTGTATTGTTTGAAATTTTCATTTTGCCCTGTTGAAGAATCAGTACATACGCAGATGTTATTGTTTCGTTTAATTTATTGTAAACTGTTTGTGATGATCATTTGGAATAGACTATTTTTGATATCACGCCTATTTTTTTAGCCTCTCTGATTCCTCATTAATTGGATCTAAAGCAATGTACTCTTCTTTTTGGTTTAAATATCAGCGTTATATTCTCTTTTACTTCAAAGTGAGCTTTTGTTTTTTGTGCATGTCCCTAAACCTTCTGAAAATACGACTGTAGAACTTATTTTTAATTTATTCTTTAATATTGCAGTTGCTGTATTAGCACTGAAGGTAACAATATTTATTTTGTTGCAGCAAGAGTTAACTGGGAGATTCCAAATATCAAATAATGCAATCCGAACTGTTTCAAATAAATTAGCTGTATTCTTTAAGACAGCAACCAATGCTTTTTTTTAGTTTTGCCAACAAAAGAAATATTACTGGTGATTACACCCATAAATTTCTTTTTATTTTCTCCAACTCTATGAGATTTTATTTTAGAAGTTAATAAACTGGGTTTATCCATTTTTTTTCCATATCTGTTCATTTTTTATGGTTATGCCAGATTGTGTATCTAGTTGTAGTTTTATTTTTACATTATTAATTTTCGCAAAAACAAACTTCCTCTTTTAAGATGATTCTCAGTTAAAGATACGTTCACAGTCTTGTTAATATTTTCTTTATGCTTTTTGACTTTACACTATGTATTTACCATGTTCAAATACGCTTTATTTTTCTTGTAATTGCAATAAGTACTATTGTGTCGTACACTTCAACAATCGTAACATTTTTTGTTCTTAAAAAAACAATTGCTTTTGAAATGCTTACCTTTACAACCGTGGCAATTATTAGGTCTTGAGGGAGATTTAGCGTCTTTTTTAGTGTTTTGTTAGAAGTTGAAAAACTTTTATAGCTATTTTTCTTAGATAGTCAGATGCTATGAAATTGTGAAATATCTATTTCCTCGGTCATTGCGGTACCAAGCTTTAGGTTTACAATACGTTGACAAACTTCTGCTATTTTCTGTAGAGTTAGTTTGGGATTCATTTCTAATTTAGCAAGTATTCTGACTCTTATTTCCCCGTTCTTATTAGAAATTATACCCTGTACGAATATTAAACATTTAAATAAATCCGGAGTTGATTCATTTAACTTGATCTACTTGCAATCTCGATTCAAGACTTCTGCATAAGTGACAAATACTTTACTGTCACACTTTAATAAGTTAAGACAGTGCCAACCTGTATTGAATAATGAGTTTCTATCACCGAAAATTTTCGATAGTATTACTACAGTTTCATCTAAATATATCTCATCTGTTTTTACTTTTGTTTTTTTTTGTTTTGTTTTTAATGCAGAATGAATGTGAGACATTTATCGTGTTTAGCAGAGTACAATTTTCTAAAGAATAAGTGAACTTTTTTCATCATTTCATTGAGAACTATCCCTTTTTAACATCTCTTCGTACCTTCTATTAAAACCTGATAAAGTTATCCCTTCGTCGGAATTGTATAAAAATTCGTTTATTGAATTAGCAACAGCATCTGGAGTGAATAAATTTGATGTTTTACTTCCGTAGTTTTACTGAATAATAATAATAAAAAAACATTCGTTGTTTTTGTAATTGTAATTACTATTCATATTGATTTTGTTGCTGCAATAATTGTTGTTTTTTTTGTTTCTTTTGTAGTGTAAACGTTGGAATCATGATAGATTTTAGTTTTTACTTTTTCCTGTATTCCACTAAATATTTTGTAGATTAATTTTGAATAACTTTGCATGTTTATTTCTCTTTAGTCCAGCAAATATGACGTCTGTTTCGTGTTGTGGCAAACATTAGCTGAATATTCTATGACGATGTGCAGAATACGTATTTTTGTTTTTCTTGCAGATGTTCAAACAAAAAACTGCCGCCATTTTGTAAAATCACATATCCTAGAAATAGTGAGTTCGAAGAATACAGGCAGAACTTTTCTTTTATGAATCGATTACTTATTATATATATATATATATATATATATATATATATATATATATATATGTGTGTGTGTGTGTGTGTGTGTGTGTGTGTGTGTGTGTGTGTGAAGTATAATTAGTGAGCCAGACAGACCTACCTAGGTTTCACCTGAACGGTTCGTCAGGGAAATGCTTTTCCCTGACGAACCGTTTAGGTGAAAACTAGATAGGTCTGTCTGACTCACTAGGTATACTTTACTTATTCCGCTCTACCTAAGTATTGAGCACTTTTTAGTAAGTTGATTACTCATGTCGGTTTTTTTTCTTTGGGCTACGTGCTGACTAGGTCCGAACTCTTTTGACTGATGTTTATGTACTTAGCTTTTTCTTTTTTTCCCGTCTTCGTAAATCCGTGGAAAATTTTTCGACACGGGTATAGTTATTATCTCTTTTATATATATATATAATAATGTCACGTGATCACAGCAGCACAATTCCTCTAATTACATCAAAACAAGGCCGATTATATTTGTTCAAACTCAAATGTCGGCGACACTTTATTTATATATGACGCTTTTCACAAAAGCAAACAATAAAACACATTCAAAAGAAGTCAACACAACAAAAGGCAATCAAAAGCAATTAACTATATATATAACTACTCATGTACAAAGATTACACCAAGATCTATATAAATGAGAAAATTAACGGAAAACAACAGTGCATGATTTTTTTTAAAAAAGCCCGGAGAAGTGAGCACATCATAATGGTGCCTTCACTAAAATTCGAACGTCGCTTCATTCTGCTCAGTTAAGTGAAAAAACTTGTTCATATTAATCCCACAAACGCTCTATCTCTATCTAGATATCGACCACTTTACGTAAAAAAGCCTGCTTTTCAATTTTTTTTTATCAGTAAGCCACTGAAAAACAACCCAGCAATCTTTTCCCTTGAATTGGTTATAAAGTTTTTTCCCCCTCATAAAAAAAAAAAAAATTAAAACCATTTGTCTATACTTCTGAAAGAAATGAGGTAGTATTTACATTATTTACAATGTTCTTACAATATGTTGGTTTCATATTTATCGCCATATTTACTCGCCACATTTTTGTGACGGGTGGGTACCGAATTATCTCTAAGTTGCGTTTCTGTCCTCGAAGACAGAGTGCGGCATAGTTATGGCTCCGTCCACGAGGGCAGAGTCGCAACTGAGAAAAATTACACTGAATAGATGCCCGGTACCGGGGAACAGTGTCCTGCGGCCGCGCCACGCCATTGCAGCAGAGGAGTGGACTAGGTGCTCGTTACTGAGGCGGTTGAGGGGACTGGGGAATTTTTGTCCCTGAGCCCGTCCGTACGCGGTCAGGTTCCTACCCCAAAAAAGACCTTGTGTAACATCCCACTCCAGTGGAGGAGCATGGTATTTACCGTAAATACCATATTTATCGCCATGTTTTCGATGTTTTGACTGTATATACACTAGTGATTGAAATAAAGGAGTCTGTTCAAAATTTCTAACACCTAGAGGCCGGAATGTATCGTAGCCGAAACATCGTAAACATAGCAATAATGCCGAGGACAAGTCCGAAGAATGTAAAAACGTATTAAAAGTTAGTCATATATTTCATTTCTAATGAAAGAAAAAAGCAGAGAAGAAAGATAAATATGTTTTAATATATAACATGGGAATGGTATTTTATTATTGCGAGCCTGATGAATTTCTTTTTTACGTTTTATCAGACTCTGTGCGTTATTTAAAGTCAAAACATTTTCTTGGATTGTAAGAATGATAATTTTCATTTCCGACTTAATATTGTATTAACAGTTATCTTGAGAATAACAAATTATTCCAGGTTTTTGGAGAAATAAATGAATTCATACATTTTGTAAGAGTATATGCGCGTATGTGCGTTCTGGATATTTTTTAATCATTTCGCCCCAAGCAAGGCATTCCACTGCCACTATTGTGCAGGGGGTTACATAGGGGAAGGTGAAGAGAAAGAGTGGTTAGATATAGAAAATGTCAGAAGGAGGGTGATAGACGGGTAATTATACCGAGGCTGAGGGTTGGGCAGATGGGAAGAGTGTTTGAGAGAATGGATGTGAGTTAGTGTGTAAGGAGGTGTCTATTGACCTTACATTTAAATTCCTGGAGATTATAGCTGTCGGGGAAGCAATCACTTGGAAGGGAATTCCACAGTAGGGAACTGCGAGAAAAGAAACTGTTGGAGTAAAATTGCGGTTACATTTTATCGGTTTCACTGTAAAAGGGTGGGAGCTCGTTGCTAATCTGTTATCTCGTGCAACTTCGTGCCTAGGGGGCACCAGTGATCTAAGTTCATCGGAGCAGAAGCCTTGAAAGTATTTATAGAAGAGGCACAGGAAAACCACGTCACGCCAGTGACAGAGTGACTGCAGCTGGTCTGCCAAGTTGGTATCGATCACATTACAGACTATCCGTTGTATTTTATCAAGAACCCCGAGGAGAATATCAGGGGCACCCGACCACATGTGGCAGCAGAATTCAATACAGGGGCAGCATTGAACGACAAATTGGAAAGCCGCTTTAGAATTTCAGTTGCATTTACTTACGCGCAAGTACCCTTCAGTCAGTTAAGTGCCATACGTGATACACGCTTGGGCGATCATGACTCGAAAGAGACATGACTGACAGGGCAGAAAAATATCCTGCAGTAGGTTGCCACTACTCTCTGTGGTAGATTGGTTGCCATCCAAGCTATAGAACCCAATCTGTCTTACTATTTAACCCATAACTGAAGGGAAGACACGGATTAATACCTTTCCCAAGGGTATTTGCGCGTTAGTGAATCCAAGGCAGTCAACCGGAATTCGAACTCGGCTTCCCAATTTCTCGTTCCTAGCCGATATTCACTGCACCAGAACGCATATCTTGCGCCACAACGCAAATACTCTTAGGAAAGGTATTAATCCGTCGTTTCTCCTTCCAGCTATGGTTAAATAGCAGTACGATTTTTGTTCTATAGCCTGGTTTAGCAACCAGTATACAGCAGGTGAAAACTTACTGCGGGAAAATTATCTACCCAGTCAGCCATGTCCCTTTCGAGACATGATCGCCAAAGCGTATGTCACGTATAGCACTTAAATGATTGACTTATATGCGCTACGCAAATGTAAAGTACCAGGCAGGATTTTGAACACGGCTATACAGCTTCTCATTTTGAATCGCTATCTATCATATTACCAGTCGATACCATTCAATAAGGGATTGAGAATGTAAATGTCTGAGCTGGTGGGAACTAATGAAACGGACTCGTCTAAACATTTTTGTTTTTAAAAAAGAAGTAAGTTTTTATATACAATTCTTAATATCAAGCCATTATCTGGGAAGATGAAATAAAATCGTAACTTTTTCAACGGAGTTTGCGTGTAAATGTATATAACGAAGCCAAGTGAGATCGAACTCAGCTCTCCGAAGTCTCATTTCAATTCACTATACATTACACCACACTACTCGCAAGTAAGAAGCATTATCAAATACAAGATGTCCGAACTTTATGTAGTCCCAAGTTATATTACTGACGCCGTAAACATTCCGCAAGATATATTTCTGATTAAAAACATTCTTATTCGAAAAGAAAACGGTATTTTACAAGCACATACACACACATATGCATGTACGCAGAGCAAGAGATAACGAGAGTGAAAAAGATCTTTAGCAGAAACCCCTTATGAACGCTTGCTCAATCGAGTAATTGAATCTTTAGAACAAAGAACGAGAAACGTTTGAAATCAGTGATAAGATAAACTGTTTCGGAAATAAAAGACGGGAATTCGTACCAAAATGTTCTCCCATATTAACACTCTTCTAATGGAAGCATAATCGCCCCAGGTTTGATGCTCTGATAGTCCTTTCTGTCCTTGTCTTCCTACGTCTTAACTGGTTTTTACCATCGAACGTTTAGCGTAGGTGTCAGGGAGGGATTCATCAGGTCAGAAACACTTCAATATGAATAACGAAGATTGAATGTATGCGGCACATAATTACACATGCAAGAATCTCAACATATCCTTGTACGGAGCACTTCAGACAACTGCAAAGCTATAGCCAATTCTACAAAAAGTAGTATATATATATATATATATATATATATAGTGTGTGTGTGTGAGGGTAGGCTGCAAAATTCATAGGCTGAGGAAAATAGAAATTCAAGAAGACATACAAGTTCACATGAAAAACATAGAACCTGGAAGACCAGCTTTTGTATTATATCTAGCTACATTTGTATCTTGCCCAGCACATAAAATTTCTTACCGAGCTTCATATATATATATATATATATATATATATATACTAGCCGTATAACCCGGCGTTGATTGGGTGTAATGAAAGCTTTAAAAATAATCCATGGTCCTGGAGCTCAGACTCTTTGGACGTTGGCACGAAAGACTAAAAAGCAATAGTTGTTTCCAGTTAAAGCGAAACCCTAGACTGAAAGAAAAATGAAGGGATGTAAGTCAAATTTTGATTTCATGGTATCGATATCAAATAAGTGTTTTTCGTCGTAAACTGAATTTTGAAGTCTAAATAAGTCCTCTGAGGAAATGGTATCATGGCTGAGACTAAGAACTACAATTATGCCTACTTAGAGCCAAACCCGAAGCAAAAACTAAAATAAAAAGGCTGAAAAAATACAGACATACAGGCAGATAAACAGACACACACACAAACATCTTGCCTTTGATATATATATATATATATATATATATATATATATATATATCACTATTACAAGAACTGCAAACTTGAAACTTATGAATATCGTTTCTTATGTCTTTGTCTATGGGTGTATTAAATTTGATTAAAATCGGACCACTCCTAGAACCCGATTTTTTCGATTATCGATTTTTGATATTTCTCCGGTGTACCTCGACAAAAAACCCAGCTAAGAACACTCGCAGACGCTTATAGTACAACTGTGTAAAATTTCAAGAAAATCAGTTAAGCCGTTTCGGAGTCTATAGGTAACGGACACACAGACACACACACACAAACTTCCATTTAAAAATACGTTTATATGCATATATATATATATATATATATATATATATATATATATAGATAGATATATATATATTATAAATTATAGTTTAGAACATGTACAAATTATTATCTGCTACAAAGTGTACATTTTCTTTCGACATTGAAATGACAGTGTCTCATCAATTAATGTAGATAGGAATGAAAAGTCTTGTATTTCGCGAGTTTTGTGTGAGATGTAGGTGGGGTGAGGGATAAGGAAATAAGTTTTGTAAATTGTCCGTTAGAATTTTGAGTGAAAAGAGCGAATAGGTAGGAGATAGAGTTGATTAATGAACGTGTCGAAAATGTAGACAGATTTAACATTAAACATAAGGTATAGTCTTTTATAGCTTAATGGTTGCTTTTCGTCGGGTTCAATAAAAGGGGAAAATAAGAAAATGTATATAGTGCTTTCTTTGTTGACATAATGCGTGTAAAATAATCCAAATACATATCGGAACGCTTTCGGCTATTCATTTAGCCATTACAAAGGGTGATTGTTTTTTTTTTTTACTTTTAACTAAGTGTATGGGTTTTATGTATGCGTCTAGAATTATAGACATATGCGTTGTTATTTTTCTCGGCTATTTGTATATCCAGGCTCGTGATGCATTGTGTGTTATCTATTGTTTGGTTCCAACGGTATTTTTGGTTGGCGGTAACAGTTATATTTCGAATTTTTCTAAGGTTATTTTGGTGGGCGGTAACAATTATGTTTCGAATTTTTGTAAGAAAATAAATAAATAAATATATATATATATATATATATATATATATATATATATATATATATATAAAGGGTGTGTTACATAAAGGAAATAAATTGTTTAATTTAATATAAAGACATATTTCTCAACTTTGTTGGCAGAATTGCAATTATCAGTGAAATTCACATAATTTGCATATAGTCTTAAAATTGTTTTTTTACTAATTATTTTTCGACTTCAGTGGTTTATGTTTGTTGGATTGTACAAATATTGTACCTCTCTACTTGCTTTTAACTAAGGTTTGAAATTCCAATCTTTCCTCCCCTACAGTCCTTAGCATATATGAAACAAAATAGCTTCATGACTTTGCCAAATTCATTAATACTAAGGATATTCATAAGGCTAGCACGGAATTTGAAAACGGTTCGTCGGTTGTCATTCTTGGAACCTGATAACTCTCGTGCTAGCTGAACATCCCCTCAAAAGCAGTTAACCAACTCTCGACTGAGCGATGTTGAACGCCCGCAGAGGAAAGTTGAAATCGTTTTGCGGAGTCATCTACCTCGGATCTTTCTCTCACGCACTCCATCATCTCATTCAAACCCCACTATCATCAAAACTTTTCAAGTGCAAAAATTGCTTTGGATGAATTTATTTCAATTTTGTTTATTTAATTGCTATCTATTTATTTTTTATTTTTATTTTTTTATTAAGAAGTAATCGTTTATTTAGAATTATGTATTGGTCTTGAAAAGTAATTCGTTAATTCGTTTTGTTTACTCCATTCAGAGTTTACAGTTATGGGATTTATTGTTTTAGGTGGATGCTGTTTTCCTTATTTTCCATTATATTTTTGTGTGATTTTTTTTCGTTTATAATTTCACAGATATATTTAGAAAGTATTGTGCTATACGCGTAGTTACTGTTTTTAAAGGATGATTGTGTGCGAAGTTTGTCATTTTAGCATTGATAGTATCAGTAATATTAATCTTTAGAAAATTTATAATCACTTTTTTATGTGACCTTGAAACTGAATACTAGTTGTTACAAACCATACACCAAAGATCTATATAGTAAAGAATCAGACAAATCCTCATAAAATTCGAAACACTTTGCATCAATCGGTACAAGTTAGATTATCTGCCAATTTCAGCAATAAGGAAATATTTGATAATGATAAAATGAAATACATAAAAGCTGTAGCATTTGGAAAACATAAATTTAGAATTTTAAAAATAAACAAAGAAAATAAAAAAGTAAACAGAAATAATGTAAGTAAAACATTCCAATTAAAAGATTTGAACATTCCGAATAAACAGTGGTTTAATCCACCTTTTAATCGGAATGTTCAAATGAATATCGGTAGAGTATTCCAAAATAAATTTACACGCATTCTAACGATTACTTAGTATTAAAACAGAATTTTAACAAAAATAATGTTAGTATCAACTATAGCTGCGTAATAAGCTCGATAATTCTATATCCAAAACAAAATTTTTTTATTAAATATATATATTTCCAACAAATACAACGTTATTTAAAGAAAAAGAAATTCGACTGCCAAAAAATATAATTTGTCCGTTAATTGGAAAATGTAAAACTGATAATATACTATACCAAGACAGCATATATTCAGCTAGCGATGTTAAATTTTATTTTGGTTCTACTGAAAATAGTTCAAAATTCGTTACTACTATCATCGAGTGAGTTAAGCAATATAAAATTCAAAATCAGCACTGCTTTCTCTAAATATCTCTGGCAAGTAAAGCAAGGCCGTAATTTCCTTATCATCGCGTGGGATACTGAATAAAGATAATAGTTTTAAAACGCGAAAGAAAATGGATATAATTTATGCCATGTTGAAAAATAGATTATCTTGAAACATTACATAATCCTAGATTATTAAACAAAAGAAATGAATTGACGGTTATATATTAGCGTAAAAACATACCTGCTTAAATATCAACTAATCAATAATTAATTTTCCGTCTTTTTATTTTAGAAAAACAATTTCTCTTTATTTTTGATATGAAAGATTTATATTCATAATCCTAAAATAATCTTTTTTAGTGCAAATATATACAAATAATGTTTATACTACATGTTAAATATATATTTATTTTAATAAGAAAAAGTAATCCTAATATAATATATAACTTTGGTAACATTACGATATTTCTAATAGATTTAAGTTACGTAACGTTTAGTCTATAATAAACACCTGTGCAAGATACTCTGAGAAGTGTTATTGGTGAAAGATAATGCGCATATTTATAAATATATATATACACACACACACACACACACACACACACACACACACATATATATATATATATATATATATATATATTCGTCATCCACATACAAGACTGAGTGCTGTTACACAGTTCATCAGTGTGGCTAAACAGGCTAAACATCCGCTTCCTTCTGACCGGGATCGAAACGACTGATTTGGTGTCAGTCAGAGTATCTAGCCCATATATATATATATATATATATATATATATATATATATATATGTGTGTGTGTATTACGGAAATTGCTAGAAATTAACAAAATCAAATTAACAGCTGACATACTTAATTGTATTTGCTTGACCACTATCTTTAATCGATACTCGTATTTGAGTAAAAATTTGATTTTAAATTAAACAGTATATATATATATATATATATATATATATATATAATTAAAAAACGACAGTCATATGGAGGTAAAAATCCCAAAACAGATCCTATTAATATTAATCTTATAAATATTAAAAATGAGCTTGGTACAAGGCTCTATGTAAATAGTATTAGTTATTTACATTTAAAAAAATGTTCACACAAATAAATTATATATATATATATATATATATATATATATATATATATATATATATATGTGTGTGTGTGTGTGTGTGTGTGTGTGTGTGTGTGTGTGTGTGTGTGTGTGTGTTAACATTAAATTCAACACCAGACGACGATTTTCTGTTTCCTGCTTTAACGAAAGCTTCAGGCTGTACAATTCCCCAAATCAACAAACTACTCAAGGGCAACATAACCAAATAATTATTAGACCTAGACGACATAATAAAATGCATATCGAAATCTCGATGGCCCGAGGATTGTGTTTAAGCTTGAAGCAGACTTGCGTGTTGTCTACAAGGTTCATTTTTATGTTGACATCCTGATATTTAGAATTTTACACAAAAACACAGAATAACTTATATTTTTATTATATATGTAGGCAACTGAATAAACTATATATATATATATATATATATATATATATATATATATATATATATTGGTGTGTTACCAATAAGAAATTAATTGTCTAATTCAATATAAAAATATATTTCTCAACTTGGCTGATAGAATCGTAATTCTCAGTGGTGCACATAGCTTGCACATAATTGTAAAATTCTTTAATTACTAGTTATGTTTCGACTTCAGTTGTTTTTGTTTGTTGAATCGTACAATTATTGTACCTGTCTGCCTGCTTCCATCAGAAGCTTGAAATTCCAATCTTTCCTCTATATAACCCATAGTATATATCAGAAAAAATCGATTCCTGACTTTGCCACGTCCATTAATGCTAAAGATATTCACCTGGCCAGTACGAAATTTGAAATCTGTTCGTCGGTTGTCATTCTTGGCGCCTGATAACCCTTGAACTAGATGTGCATTCTCCAAGAAGCAGTTAACTAACTCTCGACTGAGCGAAGTTGATCACCATCAAAAGAATGTTGAACTCGTTTTGCGGAGTCATCTTCTTTCTCTCACGCGAGTACTCCATCATCTCGTTCAAGCGCCCTATCATCAAAATTATACGAGTGCAAAAATTTAAATAACTGTGAATTTTTTTAAATGTATGACAAATGCGACACCAACATGGGAATCATAAAGCAAGTACTATATATCATCGGTACTCCTCTATGGTAAGGAATGTTGGACAATCTCATCAGAGACGGTGAAGACACACAAGGCAACAGAAATATGGTTGTGCAGAAGGTTGCTGAGAATACCAGAGACTGAACATTTGAAGAAGGACGAAGTTTTAAAGAAAATTGAAACAATATACGAAATGCATACTGAACATCAGAAAAAGGTAGGTATTTGCAGTTATAAAAAATAAAAACTGTGCTTCTTCTTCTTCTTCTTCTTCTTCTTCTTCTTCTTCTTTTCAGGACTAAGGCAATCACGGCCTTCCACAACTTCCTATGCCTTGTAGTTCGTTACACCCTTTCTCTTGTTACCCTCCCATACTCTGCTCCGCCATTCATTTGCTAAAGCCCATTAAGTATGTCACTCGTTGCTTTTCCCTGTCTCTCTTTCCAATTATCTGTCCTGTGAGTATCACATTTATCAAGCCTTTTTTCCTCATTACACGTCCCAGGAACTCCAGTTGATGTTCAGTTTCTGTTAGTTTCCATAATCTAAAAAAAAAAACATCATTGTTTGTCATATGTTCGCTTCATGGTGTCCTCAGGATTTTTCTGATGAACAAGATTGCATCAAACTTTCCTTCATTTTTGATGAAATTGTGCAGTATTTACTGTCATATAAAAATCCAGTAGTCTCTTTTCATCGATTTTATTTTGTACAATACTATACTCAGCTGCTGAAATGCATCATTTAATATAACAATTCGCCTTCGGATCTTTGTCACACATTTCTTCCTCTGTTAAAACATTCCCCCAAATATTTAAATTTCTGTACCTTCTTGATTTTAGAATCATCGCCCTGTAATTGGCATTTTCGGCTCCTCTTTTCACTTATGAAAATTCATTCAATTCTCTTGTATTTTATATGTATATGTTGTAATTCTGCTTTATTAGCTACATTCAATGTGATAAATACCGACTTGGCAGACCGACTGCAGTCTCTCTCTCTCTCTCTCTCTCTCACCGGCGGGATGTGGCTTCCCTGTGTCTCTTCTATAAATACTTTCACGGCTTCTGCTCCGATGAACTTAGATCACTGTTGCCTCCTAGATACGAATTTACACGAGATACTAGATTAGCAACTAGGTCCCACTCTTTTACAGTAAAACCGATAAAATATAACCGCAATTTATACTCCAACAGCTTCTTTTCTCGCAGTTCCCGACTGTGGAATTCCCATCCAAGTGATTGCTTCCCCGACAGCTACAATCTCCAGGAGTTTAAATGTAAGGTCACTAGACACCTCCTAACACACTAACATCCATTCTCTCAAACACTCTTCCCATCTAACTAACCCTTACCCTTACCCTTACCAGTATATCACCCTCCTTATGACATTTCCTATATCTAACCACTCTTTCTCTTTACCTTCCCCTATGTAACCCCTTGCGCAATAGTGGCAGTGGAATGCCTTGCTTGGGGTGAAATGTTTAAAAAAAACTGTAGTTTCCTTTCCGTGTCTGCTATCAGCGCTGTATGTATCTTATATTGTTCAGATTATGACCGTCAATGACAAATCCTGGCAAGACATCTAGAGATCTCAGAATTGCCTTGCTCTTTTGGTTGAACACATCTTGTTAGAAGACACACTTTTCTACCTTTGTATAGCTGCTGAATGCGTTTAAAGTCCTATGCAGGCGTTTTTTTTTTTTTGGCTTAGAGTTACATAAATGATATTTTGGGGAGCCAAAGTCGCCGATGTTCTGAAGGAACTGGCTATACAAAAAAAAAGTACTGAAATGTTATGTTTATCGGTCATTATATATGACAGCATCAAAGATGAAGAAGAGATTTGAAGCAAATGAAAAAGTAGACACAGAAAGAAAACTACAAGACCTCCTACACAAGGTAGCTGAAGAAAGTGACAAGAATGGACTACAAATTAACTGCAAGAAAACCGAGTGCATGGTCATCAGCAAAAAGGGTAGCCCAAAATGCCAATGACAAGTGAGAGACTCTAAAATCAAGTAGGTACAGAAATTTAAGTACTTCGGAATTTAAGTACTTCGGAAGTGGTCTAACAGAAGATGGAAAGTGTGACACTGAGATCCAAAGGCGAATTGGCATGGCGAAAGAAGCATTCCAGAAGTTGATTAAAGTATTAAGAAACAGGACATTTTCAATAGAAACAAAGAGAAGAGTACCGGATTGCTATGTGATGTCGGTTCTTCAATATGGCAATAAATGTTGGGCAATATTATCAAAGATGAAGGAAAAAATTGAAGCAACTGAAATGTGGTTCTACAGAAGGATGCTGCGGATATCATAGATTGAGCATGTGAGCAATGATGAGGTTTTGGATATGATGGAGATGAAAAGCAAATTAATACTGAGCATCAGGAAGAGACAACTAATGTTCCTGGGACACGCAATGAGGAAGGAAGGCTTAGAGAAACTGTTACTAACAGTTCAGATAAAGGGGAAATGAGACAGAGGAAAGCAACGGATAACATATTTGAAGGACCTCATCAGCATGCTTCATGATGCAGCAGGAGAAAGCGTGTTAAGAGCCACCGGAGACAGGAAGATGCGGAAAGCCATGATCGCCTACGTCTTGAAAGGCCATGGCACATAAAAGAGGACGAAGAAGAATATCTGAAGATAAAATTAATTGAATATGCCAGCAAAGCTAATATTCTTTTCGCTAAAATGGTAAAAAGAACATTTATCTATAATGTTTTGGGGGGGGACATAAAGTGAAAAAGAAGGCTTGTAAAATTTGATACTCAAAGGACACATTGAAGGTAAGAGAGATAGCACAAAACTATGTATCATCTACTTAAAAAGTTTGATTAAGTGGATGACAGGGCAGAAATTAATATTTATAGCAGAAAGACGAATTTCATCATCGACAATCTCACCTACCTCCCATTAGCATGGAACAGGCTTGCCTCCCAGAGAGTAAAACACTACGCCTCCTTGGTCTCACACTTTCAGCGGACCTCAAATGGTATGACTATATCGAATCCATTGCTAAATCCGCTGCTATGAAAGTTCTCTGCGTAGGGCCCGGAAGTTTTTTCCGTCTAAATCTATCCTGCACATATATAAATCTACCATCCAACCGTGCATTGAATACTGCTGCCATATCTGGTCGGGTGCCCCTGCTATTCTCCTCGGGCTTCTCGATAAGGTTCTGAGGAGGGTCTGTAATGTGATAGATACCGACTTGGCAGACCGCCTGCAATCTCTCTCCCATCTTCCCTGTGTCTCTGCTCCGATGAACTTAGATCACTGGTGCCTCCTAGATACGAATTTGCACGAGATACTAGATTGGCAACTAGATCCCCCCCTTTTACAGTGAAACCGATAAAATATAACCGCAACTTCTACTCCAACAGTTTCTTTCCTCGCACTTCCCGACTGTGGAATTCCCTTCCACACGATTGCTTCACCTACAATCTCCAGGAGTTTAAATGTAAGGTCAATAGACACCTCCTAACACACTCACCTGCTCCCATTCTCTCAAACACTCTTCCCATCTGTCCAACCCTCATCCTCGGTATCCTTACTCATCTGTCACCTTCCTCCTGACATTCCCTATGTCTAACCACTCTTTCTCTTTACCTTCCCCTATGTAGCCCCATGCGCAATAGTGGCAGTGGAATGACTTGCTTGGGGTGAAATGATTAAAAAAAATTTTTTTTCTAAGAGATACAAAAGACCGATAGTTGTGGAGAGCCATGGTCACCGATATCGTAAAGGTACACAACAAATCGAGTAAGAATGAAAAGAAGAAGAGAAAAAACAGCAACCCAAAGTCACACATGCAAACACATCCTCATAAAGCCGATTGATTCTTTCGTTTGAATTTACATTCAAAGAAATAAAGCTACAGGCGTCTTCACTTTGTGTGAGTTCCCGGGAGAGGAGAATGTTTCTCGTGCCAATAAAATATATGCATGCGTATGATATTATGTGTCATAAAAGTTCTGCTTTGCCTATGTGCGCGAGAGAAAATGCTCAAATAGACAAACGCACAGGCAAAGCTACAGACACAAAGAACGAAGATGGATATGGGGTCGCTCGTCTTCTTGTTGTAGAGAAATTTATTATAACGTTTCATACAAGTTTATGGATTATATTCTGTGCGTATTTATATTACTTTTTAGAAATAAAGACACTTTATTGTTCTTCCAATGTAGCTATATTTGATAACATGAAAAATTAAAAAAAATAACTGAAATTATTCAACGCATATGAGTTATTATTTATATATATATATATATATATATTTATGAATTTATATATATATATATATATACATATATATATGAATTTCTCTCTCTCTCTCTCTATATATATATATATATTTCTCTCTCTCTCTCTCTCTCTCTCTATATATATATATATATATATATATATATTTCTATATACAGGGTTAGACAAAATAATAGAAACACCGAGTACCATAATAGCATAATTTAAGAAATTTTGATTAAAATGCCAAAAGCTGTTCTGTTTCCATATTTGTGGATTTAAAATTCTACTCCTGTAGCTTCTTCTCTCGCACTTCCCGCGTGTGGAACTCGCTCCCGTATTCTTGCTTTCCTGACGGCTACAACCTCCAGAAATTTAATTGCAGAGTCAATACTCATCTACTAACCAATGGACTCTAGCTCTCTCCCCACCCCCGTATAACCTTCCCTTTCTCTCCACCTATGTATCTGTCATCGCACCTGCTTTCTCAGCTTTCTATTGTTCCTTTCTAACTAGTTTGTACTCCTCACTGTTTTCTAATTAATCTTTTTACATTTATGTAGCCCCCTGCACATCAGTGGCATTTCCGCCTTGCTTGGGGTGAAATGATTAAAAAAAAAATATTAGTAGTACTTATTTTTTATAATTTTTTTGCGAAAATTGTGGTTTTTCTTTTAAAGGTATTATGTAAATAAATTTGTTAAAATCAGCAGTTAAGATAATTTAAGAATTTTAAGTGATCACTTTCATCCTATGGTCCAGGAACCACTTTCCAGAAAAAAATTTCATCTTTCAGGACCCATTCAAACTGATAAATTGTTGTTAAATGGCACGAGGAACATTCTAGTGAATAGGGACATCTTATCTGGGCACCACAATCCTCAGATCACATCTTTTAACATTTATGGTTTCATTTTAGGAAAAAAGAAAAGCAACTGAGGAGTCGATATCCTCCACCGTCCCCATTGAAATTGTTTTAGCTGAAGTTTGGATAAAAATTGATCTAGAAACAATTCAGTCCTTGTACAAGTCGATCACACACAAAATTCAAACTGTATTTTTTTTTAATCATATCACCCCGAGCAAGGCGGTAACGCCACTGATGTGCAGGGGGCTACGTAAGAGTGAAAAGATTGGAAAAGAGAAAACCGGAAACCACATCCTAAACAGGAAACAAGGGATGAGTCTCTTCACCCGTTCAGTAGACGTGGGTGGAGTGTGAACCGGGCGATAGTTTAGTCTATCTACTCCAACTGAAAAAAAAAAGAGGAAAAGAATGGAAATGAGTAAAATATTGAAAAAGAGAAAGCCGGAAACCACATCCTAAACAGGAAACAAGGGATGAGCCTCTTCACCCGTTCAATAGACGTGGGTGGTGTGTGAACCGGGCGATAGTTTAGTCTTACTACCAATGGCTGTCCTACCCCATATTGAAATAGATTTGCATGAAATTTTAAGGTGATACATTGTTTTGTCTAGCCTCTATATATAGGTAATGCGTATATAAAAGAAATGCTAATAATACATACATAAACACACACACAAATATATATATATATATATATATATATATATATATATATACAATTTGTATATGTAAATGCAAAAAATACCTATTTGTTCTTTCGTGGAATATGCATTGTGGTGCACTTCTTTCGTTGGATGTGGGCTGTGGTGCAGTGGATATCGACTCGGAATTTGAAATCAAGGAGCCGACTTCGAATTCCAGTTGAATTCCTTGTATTCACTTACGCGCAAATTCTCTTGGGAAATGTAACAATCCATCTCTTCCCATCAGTTATGGGTTAAATAATAAGACAGATTAGGTTCTATAGCCTTGGCTGGCAACCAGTCTACCGCAGAAAGTAATGGCAATACTGTGGGATAATCTTCTGCTCAGTCAGTCATGTCTTCTTCGAACATGATCGCCCAAGCGTGTATCACGAATGTCACTATACTGACTGACTGTATGTTATACATTTTCTCGTATAACTAATTCTTCACTCCTTTATTATCAGAATTAAAGCTTAAATAAACATGCTGCTTGTCTCAGTGAAAAACAAAATAATTAAAATAAATATAGAAGATTTGCGGGTAGAAGCTGATAACGGTCTAATATGTTTAATATCTGCTTCTATTAAATGAAAAAAAAACTTGCCAATTGATAAATATTTTAATTTGTCCCCCTGATTTCTTTTGTGTTTATGATCATTTTTGCAATTTTTTGATAGGTTTTTTACAGTATCAAAACCTTAAAAGTGATTTGAGTGGGTGAAACGTGTGAGTATCAATGATAACTATTTGTCTTGGAACTACGTGAACTGGCACTCGGCTGAGTATCATAAGTTTGGGCGATCGTGTTTCGAAATTGGCAGAAAAATTTTCCCGTATTAGGTTGCCATTAAGTCTGCTGTGGACGGGTTGCCAACCAAAGCCATAACACCCAATCTGTCCTGCTATTTAATCCCTGCGAAGAGCGATAAGACAAACTATTACCTTTCCCAGGAGTATTTGCTCGTAAAATGAATGTAACGATTTCAGTTATAATTCGACCCTTACTCTCCAATTTCCCGTTCCCAGCCGATATCCACTGTATAGTAACGCACATCCAAACACGAAGCACAAATGACAATGCAGAATCATAGATAAATGTACCAGATAACAGAAACCACATCTGAGAACTTTCCTCGGCATCGACAAGATATAATGGATGGCATGTGAAAAGTGAAGAGAGAAGAATGGTATCATGAAGATGCTGTCAATGCGCATTATTTCTAACAAAATGCAAGAAAAAAACGCTAGAACAGATACTTGAACATCTTCGAGAAAAGAAAACTGTTTTCCAGAAAAATATTTTTTAAGAGACAAATTCTTATAAATTCCAACCAGCAGCTTCATCAGTAGCATCATCAGCAGCACTTTTTATTCTCTCAATAAATAATGTTAATTTTACCATTAGCTTAACGTCCAACCAATATAAAAAACTGTGTTTTTAGTAATATATATATATATATATATATATATATATATATATATATATGTGTGTGTGTGTGTATAAAAATACATTTGTATATATATATATATATATATATATAATATTTCCTAATGAGTCAGACGAATCTACTTAGGTTTCACCTAAACGGATCGGCAGGGAAAGGTAGGTTCGTCTGGCTCATTATGTGTTATCTATTTATTTCGCTCTACCTCTGTATTGAGCGCTTTCTGTTAGATGATTACTCGTATCGGGGTTTTTTCTTTGGGCTTTGTGTTGATCTCGATCCGAACACTTTCGACTGATGTTCATGTACTACGCTCTTTCGTTTTTTAAAAATATTTTTTTCCTTCCGTCAAAGGTTTTCGTGGAAGGTTTTCGACACGAGTATAATTATAATCTTGTTTATATATATATATATATATATATATATATATATATATTATGTCACGCTCATGGCGAGAGGAACAATAGCGAGGTATCATCAGCTAAGTTCATTCTTTTATTACAGAGTTATTAAATTTTAATAACAGCCATGAAAGCTCTTGCCACCTGTTCGCTCTATAACCGTGACTTATATGTTTTGTATTGTGTTGCCGAGTAGTTAAGAATATATACATATATATCGTCCTTGTTATAACAAATACTGTTGTGCATTCATTTGTATATATATATATATATATATATATATATATATACATACATATATAGATAGATAGATAGATATGTATATATATATATGTGTGTGTGTGTATGTGTGTGTAATTTGCCGACCGATGAGGTGGGTTCAAAAAATTACTCGTCGAAATAAATTATAATTTATAACCGCCTTAGATGATGCGTTGATTTTTTCTTTAAGCATATTACAAGTTGTGGTCTCTATAGGAATCTCTCTCTTTAATAATTCATAGTAAAAAAAAATATTTGGATTATACTCTCCGTTTCAGGCTTTGACATTATATATATATACAAAAGGAAAAGTAATAGGGAGATATACATATTCCCCTGCTGTCACGCTCAAGCCACTTTCTCATCGAAGGGATGTGACCTCCTTCTGTCTCTTCTATAAATATTTTCATGGCTTTTGATCTGACCACCTCAGATCACAGATGGCCCCTCCATACGAATTTACTCGGGCAACCAGACTGGCAACAAGGTCCCACTCTTTTACAGTTAGATCAACCATATGCAGGCGATACTTCTACTCCAACAGCTTCTTTTCTCGCACTTCCTGCCTGTGTAACTCTCTTCTATATACTTGCTCTCCTGACGGCTACAACCTGCGGGAATTTAAATGCAAAGTCAATTCCCATCTCTTATCTACTTAACTCCAGGCCTTTCTAAATCATCCCGTGTATCTCGTTCTTTTCCTTTTTCTCTACCTTTGCAACTGTCTTCACTCCTGTATTTACATCCGTCTCTTGTCCTTTCTCTTTCAACCCATGTAGATGATTCGTGTTTTGTCTTCACTCTTTTCCTGTCTAAAACTTTAACTCTCTTATGTAGCCTCCTGCACATCAGTAGAGTTACCGCCTTGCTTGAGGTGAAATGTTTAAAAAAAAGAGTTGGGTTTTTTCCTAATGTCTTAATGTAGAATACTAAATAGTAGATTCATCCACATATGTTACCATCATTTTAGACGGTATATTTATATAAATGTTTTGGCGTGATTATTTACAGCAGTAGCCCACTCCTTGTATATATTGCACCAGCTCAGTGTTAATAATGTGTTCTTTTAAGCGCAGCTAAATATCTAAATTCTTTGCATTGGTGGATACAAAAACACAAACATGGACACAGTATTGCAGCTTGAAAACCGCTTTAATGAACGGAGGAAACCTATTGTAGCAGAGAAAGTCACCTGCCAGCAATTTTCTGGTTGCTCTCAACAAATTATAAATCAAATAAAGCGAGAATTCTTTAAAATCTTTAGTTCAGTTTTTTCTCCTATTAAAATTCCGGCCTCGGTTCCGTCTGCCCGTCTACAATAAAATGTCCATGTCGTGTCGCCGATTAAAATGGTAAAGGCAATGCGAAAGGCCCGGGCTTTGTTCTTTGTAACGTTCTATTTTGGAATAAGCATGAACCAATTTGAATAGACTTCATTTCAATTGCGATGTAAAGTTTGAAACAGTAAAATTTTTTTCCCCTTTCTTTCCAGAAAAAACCCGCCTTTCTCTCTTGGCACCAATTAAACAAAGTTAGACACTCCACTGTCGACATACATTGATCTGTTTAATGTGATTTTCTGATATGACCTCTTTTCTTATCTGTGCGCGTCACGAGATTACTGAAATATCTATATACCACGGACGGGTATTATCATTTGCCTGCGCTACAGAATTTAATCTCACTATCAATTCTACGTCCGTATTCATCGGCACAATTCGTGTGGCTTTCTTTAAGATAGACAAGCGCTCTCTGGATTGTTAATTTCAGTATTTTCTATCCTTTAATTATTTTTAAATTTTTTATGGTTATTTAGTATTATGTAACACACGTCAATCGATGTCGAAACACTCTTTTCGTTCAGTTAGTCAGTTAAGTGAAATACTTGGCAGAATATTATACTGAAGTAGGTTGCCATTACTCTCTGAGGTGCATTGGTTGCCGACCAAGGCTATAGAACCCTATTTGTCATGTTATTTAACTAATAACTGGAGGGAAGAGATGGATTAATACCTTTCCAAGGATATTTGAGCGTAAGTGAATCCAAGGAATTCAAATGAAATTCGAACTCGGCTCTCAGATTTCGCATTCCGAGCCGATATTCACTGCACTACAACGCACAACTTTTCATTCATTATCCATAAAAGTAGCCAGATACATTGACATGGTAGATGACTACATGGACACGAGATGCAACGTTTTTCCCAAGTCTCCCAAACACTGTTCTCTCTCCATTCACACAAGGTCATCAGGTAGTTGGCCCTATTTCTTTACTCTGTCGCTTGTTCTTTCATGTCCTGTAAGTATCAGTTTCTCGAAACCTTCCCTCCTCATATGGTTACAAGGAGTTTCAACTATCTTTCAGATTCTTACTTTTAGATTTTTTTTTTCTCATTTTTTTCAGACTTACTTGGATTTTCGATGCTGTTCTGAGATTTCTTCCGTAAAATGGTATTTCTATCGATTTCGGTTTTTTTTTCTTTGTCTTTTGGGACATCTTTCACTGCCATCTTCCGTTTTAGGGATATTAATAGGTTTGGACGGAAAGAATGACACTAATATCCGAAGTCGTAGTGGGATAATGAAGAAAAGTATTCTAAAACTTAATAGTGAACTAAGAAATAGATAAATTTCGTTAGAAACCAGGAAAAGAGTATTATTACTGTTACGTGATATCTGTCTCCCTGTATGGTATTGAGTGCTTGACGAATCTAAGGAGAAGACTTGAAGTAACGGTAATGTGGTTTTACAGAAGGATACTGAGAATACCGTGGGATGAACATCGGCGTAACGACGAATTGATAAAGAAAATGGAAACAAAAAGACACCTATACTTAATAACAGGAAAAAACAGTTTGGGTTTCCGGGGGGATATAATGAGAAAGAAGTGATTGGAAAATCTGATACTCACAGGACGGATATAGATCAAGTGGGACAGAGGGTGTTTGCTCATAGCGTACTTAATGAGCTTGGGTAAGCTAATGGCAAACCAGTACTTAGTAGAAATAATAGAAATGAAATCAAAAGTTTATAAACAGAAAGTTTATCAAGAGGTACAAAATAGAAAGCTATAATCGCCTCCATTCTAAGAGGACATAGCACATAAAGAGGCAAAAAGACTACCCGCATCAAATCAACCTCAAAGGGCCATGCTATTTGAGTTATAGATCAAGGAAGATGTTGACATGACTTTTCCGAAGGTATTACTTTAAAATGAACAAAACTGACACTTCTTCTTCGTGTGCCGTTTCCCTTCAGGACGTAGGCGATGATGGACTTCCACTTGGTTCTGTCTTTTGTCGCTCTTAATAATTTTTCTCTTGGTATCTCTTCCAAGCCCCGCTCCGTCAACCATTTGCTCAAACCTAACAAGTACGTCTAGCGCTGCTTTCACCTGTCTCTTCTTCCATTTATCCGACCTGTGAGTATCAAGTTCTCCAGGCCTTCCTTCCTCATTACGTGCCCCAGGATCCTCATTTGTCTCTTCCTGATATTTATTATTAGTTTTCATCTCGCTTGCATCCTTTCCAGCACCTCATCGTTGCATACGTGCTCTGTCCATGGTATCCTCAGCATCCTTCTGTAAAACCATCTTTCTGTTGCCTAAAGCTTCGTCCACCATTCACTTCCATACAGAAAGACATATATCACATAGCAGTTCAGCACTATTTACTTTGTTTCTAATGAGATTTTCCTGTCTTTCAGTACTCTGGTTAGCTTCTGAAATGCGTTTTTGGCCATGCCAATGCCTCTTTGGATGTCCGTGTCGATTTCCATCCTCTGTCAAAACACTTCCCAGGTATTTGAATTTTTTTAATTGTTTTATTTTAGATCCTCCAAATTTCAGCTTGCATATTGGTCTCCTCATTTTGCTGATGACCATACATTCAGTAAACTCGATAGGCCGATTCTTTTTTTCTGTGTTGATAATGTTCAAGCTGTTATTACAGCCATACAGTATATGATGAGGCTATTAACTATCATTATAAGTTTAGCTATTATTTTTGTTTATTATTGTTGTGGATCCTGGGAATGGATACCGCACAAAATAAAGGAACAACAAACAGAATAGAAAAATATGTATATTAAACGTAAAGAAAACAAACTTGAACGCAGGTTAGTAACCACTTGCTTCTAGCTCTCTCTCCACCCCATATATCATTCCCTTTCTCTCCACCTTTGAAACTGTCATCACACCTGCATTATCAGCTTTCTATTGCTCCTTTCTAACTGGTTCGTCTTCATCTTCACTCTCTTCTAATTGATATTTTTACACTTATGTAGCCCCCTGCTCGGAGTGAAAAATCCAGGAATACAGTTAGTAAGACGGATACATACCATGTCTCTGAACTAAAGCCGGAGGTGAATTAGTACGTCCACGTCGGAATAATATTCTGCTGAGTGGAGCTTAGAGCTACTATAAACTACGACTCTGTATCTGTCGGTATCGCTCGGATCTGACTTTATCTCACGATGCCTCTCGGACTCTGACGTCTTGCTTTTGTGCAGGAGTATATGTATACTCTAGACGAGTCTATTATCATGTAAGAAGGGGAGACCCCACAACAAATATCTAAGATGTACGACCTATTCATTCAAGAAAATCATAAGTCGATCCAATATATACCACAAAACTACAAAATCGCAGAGATCGTACAAAAACTTCCATCAAGTTTTAAAAGTTGTTTATATAAAAAAAAATTATTCATATTTTTTTTTTAAATATATAAAAATCAAACATGAAATGAAGTGGGAGGGGAGACGAAGCCAATAATCTAAATAAAACTTAACAAAAGACTCACACAAAAATAAAACCAATCTTAAAAAAAAAGACTGCAAAAACTCTTCTCAAATTTATAAACAAATTATACAGATGCATGTTGGGATGTATTTCCAGCCAATAAGATATATCACATCTCGATTCCATATGTTTGTTCTTTCTTGTCTTGAAGCTAGAACGCCGCGATAACATTTGTTATACGATTTTATTAGGATGATTGCCCAATGCAATTCGCATTTCTTTGCACCTGACTTCTTAGACAGTTATATGAGAATAGATCTATTTTGATCTTCCAGGATATCACCACTGTTGTATATTTCATTTATTACGTCTATAATCTTTTCTCTGCCGAAATCATCTAATCCTACCATCTTTTCTATTACAATTTTTTTCTTCTGTTGCTTTGTTTATATTCATATTGTTCAGTGCTGATTCCACTTCAGATCTGATTATTTCCGGTCCTTCGATATTTCTTTATATTGGCGGTTTCGTTGTAAAAGTGTTCTCTGATTTGTTTGTTCGATCTAAGAAGCATTGTTTATCTGATAATCCTAACGGAATGGGGAACGACTCATTTTATTTTTACTCACAATGACGTAGGTCGGATATGGATGAAGATTCTAAGGCAGAATAATCCGTTGAAAAGAGGCAAGTATAGCGTTTTAAGAGATGAGAATTGCTGAAAACAACATCGGTCATAGTGTCTTGTTTAAAATAGTAGAAATGCGCAAACTGTTCTCACTAAATTTCTTAATCAAAATCACAGAGCATCCCTTAATAATTAAAACGCAACATATGGATATAATCTTTTCAAACAGAGAACATTGAAAAAAGGTTGTGCGTTGTGGTGCAGTGGATATCAGCTCAGAACAAGAAATCGGGGAGCCGAGTTCGAATTTTAGATGAATTCATTGCATTCACTTACATGCGAATACTCCTAGGAAAGGTATTAAGACGTCTATTCCCTCTAATTATGGGTAATTAACAAGACAGATTGGGTTCTATGGCCTTCTATGTGCCTTGTGATGTAGTTGATATCGGCTCGGAACGACAAATCGGGGAGCTGAGTTCAAATGGGGAGAGGTATTAATCCGTCTCTTCTCTCCAGTTATGGGTTAAATAACAAAACAGATTGGGTTCTATGGACTTGGCTGGCAACCAGTCTAGAAAGTAATGAAAACCTATTGTGGGATAATCTTCTTCCCAGTCAGTAATGTCTCTTTCGAGACATGATCGCCCAAGCGTGTATCAAGTATGGCTCTTAACTGAGGGACACTAAAAATTGGTTTGCCAATAAGATTCCTTGTATAATTTAAACGAGAGACAAACTGATTGAGAGAGATATTGAAAGAAAAAAAAACATAGAAAGAGGAAAAAGAACGTAGGAAATAAAGTGTAAGTGAACGAGAAAAAAAAAACTTTAGTTCTACGCTTTTTCTCTCTTAACACTATTCTTATTCTTATTCCTATTCTTATTCCTATTCTTATTCTTATTCCTATTCTTATTCCTATTCTTATTCTTATTCGTGAAATGTTTGCTATATTATTGTTGCTTTGACTTCTTTTGTCTTTCATATATTGTTTTGTATTATTCTTGTCCTGTTCTTTTCTATCTTTGTTGTCATTTATTGTAAACTTTGTCAGTTCTGTTTGTTGTGTATTTCTGCCATTGCCAGTTACTCGACATTTTAATGAATAGTTTTAAATGGATTTAACTTACGCATGATTTTCTGTGAAACTTTCAACCCTTATCAATCACTCCAATAGGTTTCTCGTGAAATAAAGCCTATGTGTAATAAAAAATTCCGATTAGTGTAAATTTTGTTTCAGAAAATGAATGTGGTATACCAGAGACGTATATCAGATCGAAGTCGGTTGTATAAGCTGGAGACCAAAATGACATATATATTGCTTACCTTTCGATGGAACGACGATTATTAATCTGACGACAGGGTCCCAAAACTTGTTATCTTCTCTCTTATATAGTCGCTTGCTTTTTTCACTCTGATAAAATGAAGTTATTCCCATTTAATGAAATAACGCCTGTAACATGTATATATAAACAAATATAGACATTTTGTTTATTCGATTTTTAGATGACACGGCGTAGAGTAGGATATTGAGGCGACGGTGTCAGCTCACGCGCATCAAACCAGCCAGAGGGCGCGCTTTTTCGCGGTTTTCCTGTGTCTTTTTTTTTTTAATCATCTCACCCCAGGCAAGGCATTTCACTGCCACTATTGCGCATGGGGCTACATAGGGGAAGGTAAAGAGAAGGAGTGGTTAGACATAGGGAATGTCAGGAGGAAGGTGACAGATGAGTAAGGATACCGAGGATGAGGTTTGGGTAGATGGGAAGAGTGTTTGACAGAATGGGAGCAGGTTAATGTGTTAGGAGGTGTCTATTGACCTTACATTTAAACTCCTGGAGATTGTAGCCGTCGGGGAAGCAATCGTTTGGAAGAGAATTCCACAGTCGGGAAATGCGAGGAAAGAAACTGTTGGAGTAGAAGTTACGGCTGCATTTTATCGGTTTCACTGAAAAAGGGTGGGATCTAGTTGCTAATCTAGTATCTTGTTCAAATTCGTATTTAGGGGGCACTAGTGATCTAAGTTCATCGGAGCAGAAGCCGTGAAAGTATTTATAGAAGAGACACAGGGAAGCCACGTCGCGGCGGTGGGAGAGAGACTGCAGGAGGTCTACCAAGTCGGTATCTATCAGTCTTTCTGAATCTGGGTTCCCATATCAAATGCTCACCGACTGCTACTACTAATTTCTATCTCTTATATAAGCAGGACTGTTTTTGGACACTTTGTTTACTACCATTTCAAGGTCCATATTATCTGTGTACTATGCTGGTTTCAAAATATTCAAGTATTTTTCTGACAAGGGGAAGTTTGCTCGCATTCTTAACTTTGACAACAATCAAATATTTATCAAAAGAATGTCTATTTTTCTTTTGCAAGCCAGTCTGCATATTGTTGCTGTTTCATAAAAACACACTACTTCTCGAAATTATGCACCACCTCAGAAAATATGTAACATGAAGTGAGACAATGAATTTTAATTTCAGGCAAAGAATCTTTATACAGACTGGTAAAAAAGCATTGGTAACGTCATCGGACCCAAGCGCGCTTGAGAGACACCACAATGTTGGTTAAACAAAATAAACGATACTCTCCAAAGTCAAGACCAAATTTAACGAATTACCTGAGTTTCTTCCGACATTAATTTTGTATACTGAATAAGCAAAAAAAAAAGATTTTGTAATTTTTAAATTTTTAAAATCGATTGGTTACATTTAGGAACAACTTTTGTCCTGATGGCACGCAGATGATCATCGAGAGATATTTTATATATTAAAGAATCATGGCTCTCTATTCTTTCTTGTATTTTACAGCTTTAGAAGAAAGATTAAGTTGAAATTATTTTCACTGTTTAATAATGGTTGCTCCGTTTGATATAATGCCACCAAAATAGACTTCGCATGAAACATTATTATAAAGAAGTTTTTTACACACACACACACACACACACACACACACACATTTATATATATATATATATATATACAAAACCAGCCATAATTATTAGGCCACCCTAGTGTTATAAAAAATGATGTATTTTATATTATTTTTAGTTTTTATTGCCAAGTGAATAATTGTAAATGAAAATAGAATGATTCTTTTGTTAATAATCCACAATAATATGTGCATCAAATGAATTCATAAATATTTAATAATTACCTATATGGCAGTTTCATCAATGAAAGAATGAAGAAAATTTAGGCTGATTCAACTTCCTTACCTTGTAAAATTTTGCAAAGTAGTAATAACTAAAGAGCCATTCTATTTTTATTTGGCAATAAATAGTAAAAATAGTATGATATATATTGTTTCCTTTTAGAAAATTGGGGTAACCTAATAGTTATAGCGGGTACTGTGTACATATATATATACATACATATATATATATATATATATATATATATATATATATATATATGTGTGTGTGTGTGTGTTTGGCAAGCAGCTCAGACGAGTGAGAACATCATCACGGTGTCTTCACGAAACTTTGAAGTAGGCATGAATCTGCTCTGTTAAAGTGATGAACTCTTTGTAACTATCAACGCTCTATCTACACCTCGATATCGATAACTTTATGATAAGTAAACTGCTTGCAAAAATAACATTAATTAGTCATAACAATTGAACAATAACAACTTTGGCGCGAAATACTATCACAATTACACACACACACACACACACACACACACATATATATATATATATATATATATATATATATATATATATATATACTATATTTTCTATGAATTGACCGTTTCTGGATTAGCATTGTTCAATGTCATTATTAATTATAAATCTGGGATGACTGTTTTTCATTTCTTAAATGCATAATTTCAGTTTGGTTGATACCGAAACCTAAAACTGAAAGCAAAATAGTAGCAAGTAAAAAAAAAAAAAATGAAATAAAATAAAATATCTAAATATTTGATATTTTAGGAGTCATATTTAGCGTATGTTATAAGGAGGGTAACTTTTTTTATTTAATTTTATTTTGATTTAGGTTCTGTTGACGAACGCATTTAAAAAATAAACACATGTAAGTTTTGCCTTTCAGAAAACAAATTCGTCTTAAGAACAACTGAATAAACATAATATATTATACAAAAATTGAAATACTGACCACATGCAAACCGAAATAACTGACTACCTAGGCCTGCAATCTCTCTCTCACCGGCGCGACGTGGCTTACCTGTGTCTCTTCTATAAATACTTTCACAGCTTCTGCTCCGATGAACTTAGATCACTGGTGCCCCCTAAATTCGAATTTGCACAAGATACTAGATTAGCAACTAGATCCCACCATTTTACAGTGAAACCGATAAAATGCAACCGCAACTTCTACTCCAACAGTTTCTTTTCTCGCACTTCCCGACTGTGGAATTCTCTTCCACAGGACTGCTTCACCGACGGCTACAATCTCCAGGAGTTTAAATGTAAGGTCAATAGACACCTCCTAACAAACTAACTTTCATTCTTTCAAACACTCTTCCTACCCACCCAACTATCTATCATCCCTCTTCTGACATTTCCTATATCTAACCACTCTTCCTATTTACCTTCCGCTATGTAGCTCCAAGCGTAATAGTGGCAGTGGAATGCCTTGCTTGGGGTGAAATGATTAAAAAAAAAACAAAAAAAACTTAAATATCCAGACCCCACCAAACCTGACACTTCATTTAACTTTTCTTTTTTTTAATTATTATTTATCTATTTAGTCATCTATTTAAATTTTATTGATATTTATTTAATTTTGTGTCATTTTTTTAAGATTATTATTTATGTATATGTGCATATGCATATATACATATGTATATATATATATACGTCATCCACATACAAACCTCTTTCGCTGTATCGCAGTTCATCAGTGTAGCCAGACATCCATTTGCTTCTGGCCGGCATCGAAATGTTTATATATATATGTATATATATATAATTTTATTCGACAGAGTATGGCATGCCGGCCTTCTATGGAAACTGCGAAGCTACGGCATAAGTGGACTTTTGTTGGACTTAATCCGGTCATTCCTCTCTAACCGCACACTGAATGTGGTATTAAACGGACATGCCTCCCAGAAATACCCTACAAACGCGGGTGTCCCCCATGGCTCTATCCTAGGTCCTGCGCTCTTTCTAATCTACTTCAATGATCTCCCCGATGCCATGAGATTACAAGTAGGCATGTACGCCGATGATACCACAGTTTACTCTCGCCTCGATCAAAAATCTGGTGTTGGTGACAAGGCGAACCTCGCGGCCGATCTTGAAAAGAACCTCCAATCCGTGGTGAATTGGGATAAGAAATGGCTCGTAAAATTCAATTCTTCCAGAACGAAGCTGCTGTCAATTAACCACCACAGACAACCGCACCTCCCTCCCATTAGCCTGGAACAGGCTTGCCTCCCAGAGAGCAAAACATTACAGCTGCTTGGCCTGACACTCTCAGCGGACCTCAAGTGGAATGACTACGTCGAATCCATTGCTAAATCCGCCGCTATGAAAGACGGCTCTCTGGGCAGGGCCCGGAAATTCTTTCTGTCTGAATCTATCCTGCACTTATATAAATCTACATCCGCCCGTGTATTGAATACTGCTGCCACATCTGGTCGGGTGCCCCTCTATTCTCCTCGGGGTTCTTGACAGAATACAGCGAAGAATCTGTAATGTGATTAATACCAACTTCGCTGACCGCCTGCAGTCACTCTCTCACCGGCGTGCCGTAGCTTCCCTGTGTCTGTTCTATAAATATTTTCATGGCTTCTGCTCTGATGAAAGTAAATCACTGGTGCTCCCTAGGTGTGAATTTGCACGAGATACTAGATTGGCAACTAGGTCCCACCCTTTTACTGTGAAAACGATGAAATGTAACTGCAATTTCTACTCTAACAGCTTATTTTCTCGCACTACCCGCCTGTGGAATTCCCTTCCGCATGCTTGTTTTCCCGACATCTACAACCTCTAGGAGTTTAAATGTAGGGTCAATAGACACCTCCTAACAAACTAACCCACACCCATTCTCTCCAACTCTCTCCCTATGTACATCCAAACTCGTCTATCACCCTTCTGACATTTCCTATACCCAATCGCTCTATGTAACCCCCTGCGCTATAGTGGCAGTGGAATGCCTTGTTTGGGGTGACATGATTAAAAAAACATATTCTTTCTCTTATATATATATAATTATTCGTAGGGCAAAACCACGATATTTTTCGTTTCACACCTTCTTCTTCTTCTTCTTCTATTTCTTCTTCTTCTTCTTCTTCTTCTTCTTCTTCTTTCACGACGTAGACGATTATGGCCTTCCACGTCTCTCTATCCCTGGAGGCTCTGAGCGCACGTTTTCCTGTAACTCCACGCAAACCCCGGTCTGTCATCCACCTTATTAAGTCCTTCAAATATGTTATTCACTGCTTTCCTCTGTCTTTTTTCTTCTATCTGGCCTGTTAGTATCATGTTCTTCAAATCCTCCTTCCTCATTGCATGTCCCAGGACATGTTACTGGTGCCTAATATTAATTTCCTTTTTACCAATGCGTTAAAGCCACTAGTATACAGAGATGAGAAGGAGACACACGATGACGTGTAACATTGCATTTAGATATTTGAAGATCAGAGATAACAGGAAAACGAGAAACCGGAAGAGACTTCCAGCTGCGAGAAAGGAGAGAGAATGACCTATCATCGTGGAACTTACTGTTACAATTAACAAATTCCATCGTAGAATGATCACACGTAGTTCTGAATTTCAGGTGTATAACAAAGAAAACTCATTAGAAAAATTACATTGTAAATATTTATAGAAGCAGCAAATTAAGTTTAAGGCGACTGAAGATGAGATGTATGAGATTCTAGATTATAAATTTGAAAACTATATCCTCCAGGGAAAATTCTCTAGAATGATATAATAAAACGTCCTTCTTAATAGTCGATTTAATAATTGATTCGATATAATTACTCGATTTTGTGTGAGAAAAAATCATTAGACGAAGGAGAAACAGCGAGTTGCTACCCTTGAAGTTACTATCAACCAGAGCCCTTAAAGATGATTTATCGAGTGCGTTTTTGTTTCAGACGGGTTAAAATTAATGTTCAACCTTTCACCAAAGTTCAATAGATTGTAGGCCCTTTTCAAGATCAATTTTCAGTTTTATTTTACAGAAACTATAGGATTTCTTATTAATATAGGGTTAAATATTTGTCTGATCGGCTTAGCTACCGACTACGGAACTGAAGACATCGAAAAAGTGGTTGATGCTAATAGGGAACTGATGGTACGAAAATAGAGCCCTGGGGAACGGTGACATTAATAAATAAAGATCTAGAATTTTGTGTTTCAAGAAAACTCCCTAATGCGATTTGATGAGAGAGATTGAATGAAGTCAAAGAAACGTTCAGAAATTATATTTTTCTTTTAAAATAAAAAAAAATTAAACATTTTTTAGTTTTTTTTTATAAATAAGGAAGTTTTTAAATCGAAAAGATAAAACAGCAGTTTAGACATTGAATTCATATCACTTAAATGCCGTAGGTGATACGCACTTGGGCGATCATGTCTCGAAAAATTCAGTCATAGATGATAAACGCCTCAAGGATGGAGGAAAGTCTCGAAGAAACAGATATGTGGTCCTCCAGAAGGATGCAGAGCACGTAAACAACGACAAGTTGGTGGAGAGGATTCAAACGAGAAAAAACTTAGTATCAGGAAGGGACAGCTGAGATTTTGGGAACACGGAATGAGGAAGGAGGGTTTAGAGAATTTAATACCCACGGGACGGATAGAGAGAAAGTGAGACACGGGAGAGCTGCGCAGAATATATCTCATGTGCTTCAGCAAATGGAAGGAAAATATTAATAGCGACAAGGGACAGGTTCAAGTGAAAATCCATGATTGTCTACGTTCTGAAGGGACACGGCACATAAAAATAATAAGATAAATGCTTGGGCAATCATATCTCATTTTGATATGAGCAAGTCGACGTGTTGAAATGGTTAGTAAGCTTTTCTGGCTAGAATAATTTCAACTGAATCGGTCAGTGAGTCAGTTAAGTGCCATACGTGATACACGCTTTGGGCGATCATGTCTCGAAAAAGACATGAATGATTGGATAAAAAATTTTCTGCAGTAGGTTGTCATCAGTTTCTGAAGTAGACTGGTTGCCAACCAAGGCTATAGAACCCAATATGTCCTGTTATCTTACCCCTAACTGGAGAGAAGAGACGGATTAATACCTTTCCCAAGGATATTTGCGCGTAAGTGAATGCAAAACATTCAACTGGAATTCGAATACAGCTCCCGGTGTCTCGTTCTGAGCCGATGCCCAACAAATTCTAGGAGGTAAAAAAAAGTTTTCAGAGGATTTAAAACGACTAACAGTAAGCGGTTATAATTCAGGTATAAGTTTTAGAGAATCAGTCAACTGCTAACATTTTTCAGTAATATAGAAGACTTTAAAGTATACAATAAGGAAACATAGTGAAACAAAAGGAGTTGGGACTTTTTTTTTTTACTGAATGAGATCTATTGCCTAAACTCTAATTGACGAAATGAAGCAGCAACAGTCAAAACGTTATCGAAAAAAAATTATTTTCTAGATTAGTTATGAATATAAAAAGATTACTTCGGCATTTCGATCTGGGGTAATGGTCAACAAACTTGCCTCGTTATATTAATTACGAGTGAATAATGATTTCAATACGCCTTGCTGTGCAGTTGATATCAACTCGGAATGAGAAATCGGGGAGCTGAGTTCGAATTCAACTTAAATTCGTTTTATTCACTTACAAATACCCTTGTGAAAGTTATTAATCCATCTCTTCTCCATCCAGCTATGGGTTGAATAGCAGGAGAGATTGGGTTCTATCGCCTTGGTTGTTAACCGGTCTACTGTAGAAAGAAATGGCGAACTACCGCCGGAAAACATTCTCCCTTGTCAGTCATGTTTCGGAAGAGACATGATCGCACAAGCGTGTATCATGTATGGCAATTAACTGACTGTGTTCAAATGGTGCTCCAGATTTTAGTCGTGATGTTCATTTGATGCTACGCTTAGAAAGGCATTTGGTTACTTCGGTGTGGTGTGACGGTTAGCAAGCTTTCCATACTACATCAGTTACAAATAAGAAGTTTGATCCTGCGGATTCCATACTGTTGGCTTTCTGCTACATATAAGCTTAGAAAATCATTCAGGATATTTAATGTAGTGTGATGCTTAGTAAGCTCGACACGCTAGATCAATTAAAAAATAGTGAGATCGATCCTCACTGGAAGCCTCATGATTTTAATTTTTAGTCCAACTCTAAAATACGCTTATACCACGGAAAACTTTTATTTTTATTTTTTATAATCATATCGCCCCAAGCAAGGCATTTTACTGCCATTGTTTTGCAAGAGGTTACATAGGAAGAAAGTTATGAGAAAGAGTTAGAGGTTATAGGGGGTGTCAGGAATTGGTTAAGAGAAGGATGAGAATACTGATGAGAGTGGAGTGGACGGAGAAAGGAATATCAGAGAGAGAGAGAGAATGCAAGTCAGTGAGATTAGGTATTAAACAGAAAGTCAGTCATTGTTAGTTGGAGTGTAGAGATAAATTTGTTCTATTCTATTTTACATCTGCCAAGTCTATACTGCAAGTGTATTGACTAAAAGAATTTCAAATAAATTATTAGTATCTGTTCGATGCGTAAGATAATGTTCAAAGTTTTGTATATAAAAATATCAGGTTTTGTATTTGAGAAATGAATTACATTATTTTAAATGAAATCGATTGTACCATACACACAATACCACGCCTCACATTCCAGACATGAATATATATATATATATATATATATATATATATATATATATATATATATATACACACGCGGATATAGATAAAACAAACAAACGCACAAGCAGTCAGACACTCTCCTGAGTTTGAACATTGAAAGTGATAATTTAATTTAATTTGATTTATGTTTCTCACTTGTTCATAGACAACCCAAAACATTTTTCACATATAGTTTTATCCTTTCATTGTAACCTGAGTAATCCAAGGAGACCGGAGGCTCTCTATCTAAGGCGTCGTTAATTTTTACACTTTGTCTCACAATTTTCATTTTGTTTCCGATACTATTATACATTCCACGATATATATATATATATATATATATATATATATATATATATATATATAAATAAACTCAACACTTCATCTAAAGTTATTATAAATTATAATTTATTTCGACGAGTAAGTTTTTAGTACCTATCCATTTAGACTACAAAAAGTACAAATGCTTAAATTTAATCAGAACAACTAAAAGTTAAATTAAAAATAAAACAGGAAAACAAACAGTATGACAAAGAAATATGTGTATTGCTTGATATGGAGTTTATGCATTTTGTTTTTGTGATGACACATCCTGTCCATTTCAACATTTTGTCAGTGTATATTTTGCTTCACACCCCACTACATTTTTAAAGCCGTAATCTGATGGCACATGAAAAAATTCATTTTTGTGTTATACAGTTTGTCTTTTATTTATTTATTTTAGTTGGTCTGAAGAGATGAATGCTAAAAATTAACCCGTCGAAATAAATAAATTTTTATAATTACTTTAGATAATGTGTTGAGTTTTCTTTTATGCATATCATGCTGGCCTGGTTAACATCCATTGAGCTTTTTAATATTTTATATTAAATAGATCTTTTGGATTAACCATTTCGTTTACGGATTTAACATTATATATATATAATATGTTTCTCATTTATGTTTAAAACATTATATATATATATATATATATATATGGCTCTCATTTATCGATAGACAACCCAAAACATTTTTCACATATAATTTAATCCTTTCATTCTAACCTGATTGATCCAAGGAAACCAGAGGCTCTCTATGAAAGATGTTAATTTTTATACTTTGTCTCAGAATTTTCATTTTCTTTTTAATATTATTATATATTCCCCGAATATATATATATATATATAACACTTTATCTAAAGTTATTATAAACTATAATTTATTTCGACTGGTAATTTTTTTGCAACCTTCGTTTTAGACAATAAAATGTCCAAATGGTTTAATTTAATGACTAATCAGAACAACCAAAAAACAGGAAAACAACAAGTATCTTCCAAAATATATGTCTAAATGTGGAGTTTATGCATTTTGTCTTTGAAGTGGCATGTCGTGTCTATTGCTACATTTTGTCAATGTATATTTTGCTTCACACCCCAATATAATTTTTAAGGCTGTAATCTACTAACACCCTGAAAAATTCATTTCTGGGTAATGCTGTATGTCTACTTTTTTGTGGTCTGAAGAGATGAGTGCTAAAAATTTACCCGTCGAAATAAATTATAGTTTATAATCACTATAGATAGTGTGTTGAATTTTCCTTTATGTATAAAATTTTACACTGGTTAACATCCATTGACCTCTTCAATACTTCATATTAAATAAATATTTTGGGATTATCCTCTCGTTTACGAATCTGACAATATATATATATATATATATATATATATATATATATATATATATTTATGACTAAGGCAAAGAAATTTGTCACTTAACTGAGCAGTTTCATGTCGACTCCGAAGTTTCGTGCGGAGACCATTATGGTGTCGACACTCGTCAGAAGTAATTTTTTTTCAATTAATCCTATCAACGTTATATCTAGATATCGAGGATTTTGCAATAAAAAATCCCTGTTTGCCAAAACTTATTTTTCATTAAAACTACTGAAATAAAAAACATTCTCATGGGAAGATTTGTTACTTAGATGACTAGTGCAAATTCAGCCATGCCGAAATTTTCTGAAGGAGACAAAGCAAATAAACCTAAAGAGTAAAGATATTAAAATTAAGCCTTCATGAAACTATTAATTGGACATGACTAAAATGACAAGGGCTCAGCTTAGTGACAACTTTCTTTTAATTAGTTTTATGCACATGCAATATTTAAATATTTATCACTCATGATTCATACCCGTTTGATACCCTCTCCGTGTATTTAATTATCTTTAATTCTAATTTTAATTTCCAATCTTAAATTTAATTTTGAATTTTTATCCACATGTAACCGTAGAATATTTAAATTTTAATCTTGGAATTAAAAATTAGTAACTTAACTTTATAAGATATAATGAACATCGAGTGAACTTAAATTCAAATCTTTTAAACTATCAGTTTGAAAATGCACCTGATGATTGCATAAAGCATGAAACTCCAGGTTGTGCCACAGGTGTAGGATAATAGGAATAATTATTAATATATATATAATACAGCTCTGTTCATTGATTGAGCACTGTTTTATTAACACCTGAATAATAATACTATACATATGTACACTCTCCTCATATGTATATTTATTAATTTACGTCTCTCTCTCTCTCTCTCTCTCTCTATATATATATATATATATATATATATATATATATATGCATATGGATGGATGGATAGATGGATGGACATTGAAATCAACACCCGGAGGAGAGAGTCATTCTAAACGCAATCGTCACAAAGATAAAGCCGGCAGAACTGACATTTGCGCTTAGCATGAAACAGACTATCACCTCTGGGAGTTCACTTCAATATCCACTTTTATATTTACACACGTTCCAACCCTAACGTTAATGAGAAAAATTGGTACAGTCGAAAAAGTGCAAGAAGCCGTGAACGTATTGTTTGAAGTCTAGATTTTTTGTTCTTATCGTTATTAATACTACTTACATTTTATGATATATTAAGTGTCCATAATTATATTTATGTCACTACGCGTCTTTCTAGTCTAAAGTTGGCTCTCTTCGGGAGAATGAATTTGTGACTTTACATATCGAGATCCGTTTGCTTTTCTGACGGCCAAGTTACCGTGTATACATAGATAAGTCAAATGGTGAGTAGGTCAGAAAGTTCTGTTGTTTTTTGTTTTCACACATCCATTTTAAATTTTTCCTGTCACCTTTGTTGGCTATAAAGACTTTTTGACTGACTTGCGAAATTTGATTTCGTCGTTATACACTCAAATTTGTTTTAGCGATTTTGATTAATTTCTATTCTACGGGTCATCTCGTTGTTATTTATTTTTATTGAGATACTATTTGAATTTATTGTATGTAGGTGTATGTCTTTTATTTCGTTTGAATTTCGTGTGTCTGTGCCTTTTAGGCTTTTCATGTTGTTTTTTGAGGGAGGGCTTGTATTTTTGTTTATAAATATTTCTTCCTGCATCATGACTGTGTCTTAATCTGCATTTCGGTAGATAGGCAATACTCTAAATTTACCTACACTGCATACATGTAAATGTTGGGAAACATAATTTCCTGTTATTGGTTAGTTTAATGTCACTTCTGTGCAGGGCTATTTTTTACTCAGGTCTTGTGTCACCCCATA
The DNA here is from genome assembly GCA_037127315.1 of Ascarosepion bandense. NCBI lineage: Eukaryota > Metazoa > Mollusca > Cephalopoda > Sepiida > Sepiidae > Ascarosepion > Ascarosepion bandense. The sequence continues at coordinate 5,332,308 of JBBBDQ010000398.1, forward strand.
ATTTATTCAAATAGTATTCAAAAAACAATAAAAAGAACTAGATGACCTGCAAAGTAGAAGTGTATCAAATTGACGAAAACAATTTTGAAGTATAAAGACGAAATCAAATTTAGCAAGTCAGTGAAAAAATATTTTAGCCAACGAATGTAACAGGAGAAGTTTAACGTGCGAGTGTGATAAAAGCCCAGCATGCACACATGCATATGAACTTTCTGACCTGATCAGCACTTGACTTATCTACTTATACACGATATCTTGCCCATCAAAAAAGCAAACCAATCTCGATACGTGAACTCACAACTTTATTTGCCTGAAGAGAGTCAACTTTAGACTGGAAACACGTGTAGCGACACAAATACTATTATGGACCCTAAATATATCATACAAAAAAAACAAGTAATAATTATAATAATAGCAACAATAAATCTACACTTTAAACAAAAGCTTCACGATTTCTCGCACTTTTTTCTTATATATACATATAATATACAGATATATATGAATGCGTAATCATGCATGTTTTTATGTATGTACGTGTGAGCATGTGTGACGTAAAGGCATTGAGTGCATTCCAATAATTAAGCCTGGCGCTCATATTGAAGAGATTAGTCACGTAAGAAAATCTTATCGAATCGTATAAAAGGGACAGTTGAACATTCATCTATTCATAGGATTTTTCCCCTTTTTGAGTGCCTATCAAAACCAAGTTTTGTTTACTTGTTCCTACATTTCTTTGAAAAACACCAATCATTTTTTTCTCCTTCCCTCTGCTAAATTCTACAAGGCGCAAAACACGAACAAAAGTCCTGAAAATATTGGGATGTTCAATCAAAGCAGTAAACGAATACACGACTTCCTTTTTTGCAGCCATCTTGTTTTTACTTATTTTGCAGACGATGATCTGAGATTACTGATTTTTGTTGTGTCTTTTTTTTCCTTTTTATACTTGAGGATTAACTGCGGCCATATTACCAAAGCAGATGATGAAATTTGTTCCTTCATCCAACCTTTTCATAAATTCTTGTACAATTATTTCTTTGGCGATAAAATGTTTTTGAAGCCGACAATCAATGCAGACTCTTGGTTGGACGAGAGATAAAGTTAACGCAGAAAACTCATATACTATGAACCTAGAGAGATAATTAAGGTGGGAACAGTTTTTTGAAAATTAAACAGAAGTACACACGAACAAATAGACAGGAAAATGGCGTGGACACATTAACCCCCACGAAGCGTATTATGAGCAGTGAGTACTTTTCTGTGTCCTATTTATGTCTCCCATTTATGTCTCCTATTCCTCTAGTTTTCTACACATGCATACAGACAAATATGACAATAGAAATATCTATCTATCTATCTATCTATCTATCTATCTATCTATCTATCTATCTATCTCATCCTCTCTCAAACACACACACATTTTATTCATTTTCATTTAGTTTTCCGTCGTTCTTTTATTTTTTCCCGTTTGGTAGGAGTGAAGGAGTACAAAAATTATCAATACCCAGCCATGCCCAACACGTGAAGTACTGGAATAAACGCTCCAACAAGTATTAAATATACACACAAATAATGCATCTCACACAGTCAAAAGATGAAAAGAAGCTAAGAGCACTAAAAAAAAAAACACCCTTGAAAATGACTCATTTAGTGGGCAAAAGCACAGGGAACAATGGATACGTTTTGTTCTGTGTCACTCCCACCAAAGAAAAAATGTAAGAAATCTGGAAAAATTGAATAAAGTAATTAATAAAATTTTCCTTTTTCCTCATATTTAACGATAGATGTTTAAAAGAAAGTTTGCTCCTCGAATATGTATTTATCTTGCACACATGAACAAACATACTAACAAACATGCACACACATACATAAATACACACACATATACACACACACACATATATATATGTATATATTTTCTAAACATATACTATTAAATATAAGAGACAATGGATGTCTATTATGTTTAATCATGAGCCGTTCTAAACGTCGTATTTTGGCTTTAATTTCAGATGAAAATAAAGACAGAAATTCTCCATCAACTGAAATTAAAGCCAAAATACGACGTTTAGAACGGCTCATGATTAAACATAATAGACATCCATTGTCTCTTATATTTAACAGTATATGTTTAGAAAATTATTTGCTGCCTCGATACACTATATATATATATATATATATATATTGTAACAAAGTTATAGAACTCGCAGGCTTTTTTTACCTGCTGTTCATGCATTTACTTTTATAAAGAGTGCTCGATACACCCTAGAGCATTATATTGTAATGCTTGTTACAATGGTTTATAAATTCATAAAATTACTACACAAACATTTTCGCGTTTCGAAGCTGCGACGTGCGCTTCTCATCGGGTGATCACACTTAGATTGCAGTATAATAAACAAAAATGTCTACCCTTCCTTTAAAAAGCCCATAAATCCCAATATGTGAACTACCCAGACAAAATAAATAAGGAACCAGTCTTGAAGCTACCTCTTCTAACCCAAGGCAATATCTCTAGGGCTACATTACGGCCGACTAAATCAGAATAAACTACCATCCCACATTCACTTAAACACCATATACCATAAATAAACAGTTTTCACTATTTAATTTTCATTTCAACATATCACCGGATGAGAAGCGCAAGTAGCAGCTTCGAAACGCGAAAATTTTTGTGTAGTGATACTATGAAT
>JBBBDQ010000398.1:5340000-5375000 GCA_037127315.1 Ascarosepion bandense
ATTGAAAACATTTTTTTTAATATATTTTTGTTACAATCTTACATTGTTTCATAAAAACTAGATCTTAGTGTAACCATCTACCTTGAGTGTCCTGAAGCCTTGTACAGGATGAACATTATTCTAAAGAAAGTCAATATTTATATACAGGTATATTTATATACAGCTTATTAATTAACTACATATTTCGCTATCTTACTTCATATATATCTACGATCCTGTGCTCATATATGCATGTGCCCATCCTATAGAAAAACGGAACATCTGTTAATCAATATTCGATATTAAATACCAACTTTTATAGCACACTAGCGACTCAATTCCTTAATGGAAATCGCAAGTAAACGAAGAGTATACGTGAGAAGTGTTTAGATGTTTCTTAACCACTTACTTTTACTGTAAATTTGCAAAAATTTCTAGAGGGAAGATTTGAAAATATTTGCCAAGATTATCACGTCGCGTTAATTAGAACTGGAATTTTGACATTTAAGAAGAGAGAAAAATAGCTCAGCGGTTGGCATTTTTCGATGAAAAAATATCATAAAAACATGCTAATTATTGAATTTTAATGAGTTTCATTGCAAATCTGTCGTGAATCATTAGAATTAATGAAGGAGTATCATTTTCTTTAAGAAAATTCACTTTACTTTTTAAATATTTTCATGAATTTGTACCTTTTTTAGCGTATTTAACATAATATTGAAAAACTACCATGAAATATTTCATTTTGTAATTACAGACAATGACTGCGGGAATTTAACTCACGTTTAAAATTTTTACTAACCGGAAAATAAATCAGAAATATTATTTCGCTTATTGGAAAAATAAATTTCAATGGGAGTTTATCGGGTGATTTTTTCATTATTTGTTTAATGTATATTTTAAAATCGGGAAATTAAAACCATATTATATCAAAATTTTCGAAAGAATAATAAATAAACCGAAAGGATTGTTTCGTTATAATTTTAGGAGACAGATAGCTGTGAAGAGCTATGATCACCCATGCCATTCATTGACATGCCACATAAAAGTAGAACATGGCATTCGTTATTTGCATTAAAGTGTCTTTCGTAATACATATATATATATATATATATATATATATATATATATATATATATATTCATAAATTATAACATGGATATGTTACAATATCACTACAAAAGTAGCCATTTTGTTTCGACACTTTTGTGCCCTGTCAAGTGATGTGATTGTTCTTAAATGAATGGTTTAAAAGTCTGAAAACGAGCATGACCCCTTTAATCAGAGAGGCATTATTGTATATACAATGTGGACCAATCAGAGTAAAGCAACTTCTAATTTGGAAAATATGCGGGCAGGCTTAAGGTTGATTTTGGTTGGTATTGTTATTAAGATTTGATTGAAGTCGGATCATTATTATTAATTAATACTTATATGTACTTTGTTCTTGTTGCTAAAATTATAATATAATAATAGTATACGAACATGTATGTATTTTACACTGACTACGCGCACACAGATACATATACGCATGCCACGGCCGTTACATATAAATCTTCAGATGAACTAGATAGATAAGGCAATGTTCATGAAATTGATACTCTTTAGCCAGGTCAACAAGTCAAAAGAAAACATCGCACCGCACTGAGATGTGATACATATACAGGCAGACTTATGTTGTTAGACAACCGGGGCCCTAACTGGAGTACGCACACGTATACACGCGGACACACGTCCAGCGGTTAGGATACACATGCGCACACATACATGCACGTACATATACATACATGCACACAAACTTACCCACATATACATATATAAACATATATATATATATACAAATACACATACACACACACACACATATATACACACACACACACATATATATATATATGCACATACACACTCATATATATATATATATATATATATATATATATGCACATACACACACATATATATAGGCATACACCCACATACACATACACGTATGCACATATACACGTACTCGCACGCGTGTACGCGCTCATACATGCACATATACACACACATGTACATATATTCATATACAACATCGGCAAATGCCCCTGAACAACTGTTCATAGGGGGGGTCTATAATATTTTGAATTCATATTTTAGTTACTACAGTTTGTTAGACGTCGAGATGCGTGAGACCTGATACAACATGTCTTACTATCAAATGTTCATATATGCATACATACAGCACACATACATACATATATATATGAATAAATATATATACACATATCCACGTACGCATAGGCATCTATATCCATCTATACGTGCATACATATATACCCACACAAGAGCATACATACATCCATGCAAGATAAGACATACATAACCCAAGAAGTAAAGGGTCTACATGTACATACACATCAGTAAGTGATGCGGATATTGGTATACTTGACCAGTATGGGAGGACAGGCGTACGCTCATATGTACATACACTTACGCGTGCGCAAAAATACACACACAGGCATGTACGCATATACACATGCGCACACACATACACACACAAACATACACAAGTGCACACATACATACACGTGTACACATACATACGCATATAACACCCACACATATATATCTCTCTATAGACCCACTCATATACACATACACATACATATGTATACAATAACATTTAGACATTAATCTTCCTAAACTTGATGGGTATTCCCGCCCGACCCGAACGCCCCAAGAGGCTCCCATTGGTGCACGATCCGACATACGTCAATATCACAAAGCTTTGTCAATACCAAACCCAATGGCGAACGCATACCTGAACAGCTATGGGGTATCCACGGCGACATCGATTATCACGCTAATGTATGACAGAGTTCATAACAATACAGATGAGTCGGCCAGAGCCAACACGCTTCGCTAGAGCAACGACTGTCTAACCAATAACCAATAACCGTGATGCTTAAGGCCTTTGTCCCACACAGTTTTTTCACTATTTATAGATCCTTGGCTCCCCGAAAATCGATGTCGGGTGGATTACCGCACGAACGCACATCCCGCCGATCAGTATCAGGCCGAACACGGCTGACATAGATAGTATGCCACATGGCGAATCGAAACACCCCGCAAAGGTCACCCGGGACGCCGAGCCCGAACAGAAGCGCCCACCAAGCTAGCAGTCTGTGGTATCTTCTTTAGTTTTTTACCACTGCAACCAGAACGTTAATGTAAATGCTGAGCTATGTTTATAGTGGACTGTGAGCTCATTTCTCTGGTTTAACAGTTTAATCTTGTCCACAAATTTGATGATTTCTAGTTTTTCATTGAGACAACGGTAGCAAGGTGCATGTAGGGAGTTGCAAGTTCGGGCCCTTGCGATGATTTTCCATTTAACCGTGGGTGTTTTATTTTTCCTTTAAAGACTAGTAGTATTTCGATAATGAAGTACTGTATTTATAAGAAATATTATTGAAAGATAGTGTGTTGATACCAGCGAGTTTTGAACGAGTTTTTAGTGGAACCTGTGTAGAACTTTATAGTTTTAGGATTCTCAATTGTGGAAACGGTGCAGAAATAAACTATGGAGTCAACCAGACAGTTGTTATGTAGAGGACAATCTTTGGGTTTTCTACAGTTACAATCCTTGGTGTTAGTTCCTGTGTTCTTGGTGCGATCTCTTTGAGCATTGCGATTTGCAATGTTTTTTTTGTTGTTATAATATTTATTGAGGATTTTGTTGTTGTGTTTTTTAATAATTTTTTCCAGGTTATCAGTGCAGCTGTAGCGTAACTTAAGTGTATTATTGTTGAATATTTTGCTAAGAGGATTGGTTTTTGGAAAGTGTTTGCCGACTAAGCTTAAGAATTTATGTCCTAATTTAGTTTTAAGCATCAAATTGTAGGGATGGGTAAACCATATGATTTTTCTAGATTTTCTTTTCTTCGTGCTATTAGTAATGCTAGTAGGGTTTCTGTATTTGATGTTAGCAGTCTTATAGCCGCTGTTTCTAAGTGCAGAATTATAAAATTTACTATGTTTATCAAACATTACTTTGCTAGATGAGTTGTTGCTGAGTCTAGATTCAATAGAGGATGGATATGTTTAATGACTGATGGGGGATGGATAGAACTAGGGTTTATGTGTATTGGGTTGGAGTTGACCTTCATGTAAGGTTGGAAAGAATTGTTATTAAGGTCCAGATTAACACCCAAGAAGTCTACTTGTTTAATATTATTGGTGATTTCTATTAAACAAGTAGACTGTGTATAGTCTTCCTACTTAAACAAGTAGTCTGTGTATAGCCTTCCTCATACAATTTACCTTAATTTTAGTGGAACCTCTGACAACCATTAAACCATCGTGTCTATATAGACCTATATTATCCGTATTTGTGTCCTCGTAAGCGGTTAAATTGTAGAGAATAAATAGTCCTACAAGATCAGAGGCTTCTGCCGAGTCTAGGGAACACATTGCAATGTCAAGATATTCAGCAGAGGTCTTCTTAGTCCATTGTTCATCATTATAGATTAGAACAGAACTTCTACATTTTAGAATAATATCCACTTCGCCAGTAGAAATATCAAATTCCAAAGCCTAGGTAAAAAGGTCCTTAGAAATGGATGGGTAAAATTCCATGATGTCAAATTGGATAAAGGTACAGTTACCTTTATTCTGGATGGTCCTAAACCAGTTGATGACATCTGTGGTATTAATCCATTGCTTGAGTCCGATGGTGCATTTAATAGATCTGTTGATCCTTTCTCGAATTGTTTTACTAATTTTGCCAACTTTCCTACTTGTGGGGTTAATCAAACGTGTAGACGGTTTTGCTCTAAAGTCTGGTTTATGGTCCTTTAATAAAACATATGCCTGTTTTGTTTGTTACTTACTGACTCGGTCGCTAATGTATAGTTTGTCCGTAATTGATTTTCCGACTTTGTTATAGACTTTGAGATTTGAAAAAGAAATCCTCGACCGGCGGTCGTGAGCGAGGGGAAATTTACTCGCCTCAAAATCATCAGATTTTCAGATATTTTTTTATTAGTAGTGCCATCTATATGTCAGGCCCGGGACTTATTGAGTGATGCGTTATTTGTAACAAACACAATGTTATAGATGAATTGATATTAAGATGACTGAGATAATAATTAAATAAAAATAATCATTTCCAATAAACAAATCTATAAACAAAACTAAGTGTTATAATTCAATAATAATTTCGAGAGAAATAATTTGACTCGAAAATACTTTTTTTCTCATGTAAATTCAAACATTTCTTTACTTACTACAGACATGTCAGTGAATAATAACTTTAAAATGCAATATCAGTTTGTTCCATATTGTTCCATATAAATAATTCGCATTTCTTCGGGATGCTGGTATGTACTACTATCAAAACCATTAATAAAATATGAATAATTTAACACAGGTCGTTTATTAGTGCCGTTAGAAAAAAGTCCAACTTTTGATAGAAACTTGTTGACGTAAAATTGCCGCCTCGAAAATGCAAAAGAAATATTACATCATCTTTTCATTGATACATTTATATAGACTCTAAACTGAAAAATATTCTGGAATTAAATATCATCTCAATTTCTTAAGACAAATTAAAAATAGTTACTTAACAGCTGAACAAAATTCGTAAATAAACAAAGCAAGATCAAAATATCAGGACATTTAATGTCATATCACATTGAATAATATTTCAACGAAATAGTGATTGAAATCTTTATTGTTAATAAAAAATACAGCTTTTTTTTTAATTTAGTCTATATTTCTACTCCTTAGAAGCCAAGTCAATTTATTGTTTCAACTATTTTATTTCTACCTCACTAATTACTAAACTGCGTTGGTATTTTCATATGTTTACATTTTCATGATTCAGGAGAAGGAGAAAAAGGACAAATGTCCGGGTCACTTGAAGCTTCACCCGTTACATTTCAGTTTGTCATCTCAGCTGCTTCTATACCAGACTTTGATCAAAGTCTTTTATAGTAATTTAGGTTTTTTCGCTTTTGAACGCGAAGACTTTATTTTCTTAACATTCGCTTCCATTTGTGACAATATCAATCTCACATCTACTTGTAAAATCCGATTTCGACTTTCTCTTTAAGCAAGAGGTCACTCCTTTTTCTATTAGGGAAAAACCAGAATCTCACACGTCACTGTGAATTTTTGTAAAAGTGAAGAAGATTGATTTTAATTCTTAATTTCTTACCCCTACACTATATCGTCACCTGAATTTTTATAAGAATTGCTTTGATTTTTTTTCTTTACTAATTAAAGTTTCAAACAACTTTTAAAATTTCCTCAAGTCGCTCAGTGTCTTCAGTTATTAATTCATTAAAAAAGACTTTCTTTATAAATCGAAAATTCAAAAGCTTAATAGAAATCATTTAGAATTTAGATTTTTAAAGTAATTTCTAAATGTTTTTTTATTTTTGTTTACCTGCACATTTTTTACTACGGAAACTTGTCATTAAAAAGTCACGCGTTTAAACGGTTGAAATGAAAACGATTCTAATAATAATGCATTACTTATCGAATTTTTTTTCTTTTTCAAAATGTGATATCCTAAAATTATATTATTTACCAAATCAATTACAAGTTTATCTACATTAAAAATAGCATAGTTTTAATGCATTTTTGATTTTAATATTTAGCCCAGATTTTCGGAAAAATGGTTCCGCAATTGAAAAAAAAAATTACATGATTTACATTATAGTGGGTAGGCGTTCTTTTGAAGAGTAGTTGTATGTTGTTGCAGATTAGCGGAATGTGGCCTCATTGTAGATAGCCAACGATAAGTCATAAAGATATTATAAATCAAGAAAAGCAAACTGAGTTGAGAAAAAAATTTATATATACACACATCAATTAAGGTTTTTACAATTAAAGTAATCCTTTAAATTTTGTGTCCTACGGAAGTTAAAATGTTCGTGGCAATAAAATGCTGAAAAGAGAATTAATACTTAGGTATGTGGTTGTAAGTAAGGAATGTCTTTGATGTATCCGCTCCTTAGGTCTGTAAGTAGTTTTGAGACAGCGAAGAAGGAAAAGATAGGTAAGGGAGGCGAGCATAGTAAGCCGCTTGACTTGGTCAAGGGAGATACTAATTACTCTCTGTCTGGGTCCGTCTGTCTGTTTGGCGATGCTTTCTGTATCGGCTTTTTATTTCGACTTTTTGGATCTCAGCAGATCATTTGGGATTTCGCACTTGTATTTGATTTTGGGCTTCCCATTGGCCGATAAATAAAATTCGCGTAGGCTCGCGAACTGGAATTTAATATTTAATTAATTTTATTTTTCAACCGGAACATCTGCGCGAATCCGGGGTGCGCACCGACGAGTTTTGATCATTTGCTTTTTGGTCGTGAGAGTGCAAACATCCGGTACATCGCTTTGCTCCGTATCACCACAACATTCCCCAATGAGTCATGATTTTAGCCAATAAGAAAATGGTATAGATAATGTATTTGTAGTAGTTTTATGCAGTTAATTGAAGTGCAGATTATCATAATTAAAGAAAAAAATTTTATCAAGATTTTCTAAAATTAATAATGACATGAATAATTTCATCCATTTGTGAATAAGTCCTGAAAGTCTAATTAAAACCACGCAATTAGTTTTTTGCAAGAATTTTCAAATGTCTTTCAAAGACAAAAAACGACTGGCGTAATGTTACGTTTTGCTTAATAGTCACTTTACATAGCGTGAATCAAAACAAAAACTGACAAAAAACAAAAAATTAAATTTTAATTAAAATTTCGAACGTTGTTAGAGAGGATTTTATAATTTAAAAAAAAATAACAACAAAATTTGATCTTTCCTCTTATTAACAGCATAAATATTTTGATGATAAATGTTTGTTTTTATTAAGTTTAAGCCCTTTTAACATCATGATATGATGTTTTTTGTTTTTTGTTTTTTTGTTAATTGAGTGGAGGTAACTAATCGTAGTTTCTTTCTTCGGTTTGACTATAACCTCCAGATGATAAAAAATAACAAATCTGATATTCTCAACGATTTCCTGGAGGATGTGCGTTGTGGTACAGTGGATATCGGCTCGGAATGAGAAATTGGGGAGCCGAGTTCGAATTCCATTTGAATCCATTGTATTCACTTACACGCAAATACCCTTTGGAAAGGTATTAATCCGTCCATTCCTTCCAGTTATGGGTTAAATAACAGGACAGACTGGGTTCTATAGCCTTGGTCGGCAACCAGTCTACCGCAGAAAGCAATGGCAACCTACTGCGGGATAATCTTCTGCCCAGTCAGTCATGTCTCTTTCGAGACATGATCGCCCAAGCGTGTATCACGTATGGCACTTAACTGACTGACTGAATTCCTTATGGAGTATGTCTTTGGAAGAAAATTCGTGTGCATTGAATTAAGTTTTTTTATAACGGCTAATTTATATCATTGGGAGCATTCACTATCATAATTAAGAAGACACGAGCCTATGCTAGTTGGTTTTCTCTATAAAGAAGTTGTAAACCCATGTATGCTGGAATTAATAGACACATCAAGAAATAGAGTTTCCTTATTAATACTAAGTTATAATATAAATTTGAGGACGGGCTAACTTTCAAATTTGTTTTTAGGTTGTGTAATTTGATCAATATTTTTAACTAGATCAAAAATATCACCTATGTATCTTACATATAAAGGGAGCTTATTGGTGTCATTAAGTATTTTATTTTCTAAATATGTTATATGATAAATATAAAAGAAAGATCTAACGGAGCTCCAATAGCAATACAATCTAATTGAATATAAATTTTACCCAGAGGGTCATGAAAAAATATTTAAGTTATGTATGCTAAAATAATTTTTTTAAATAGTAGGTTTAATATTGATCGGTGGGACAGTAGTATGATTGTATACATCATGGATAATGATATCAGTCATTATCTGTGATGTATGTATATATATATATATATATATATATATATATATATATATATTTCCCGAGTGGTTTACACAAACGAGATATCATTTAAATGATCAAATAAATATTTTCTAATCTATATCTTTATTGTAGGCCAAAAATTACAGAAGATTTATATGTTTGATAAGAAAAACTATATAATAAAGACTGCGGTGAAAATCCAATAATTTATTATTTAATGTCGGTCCTACGTCCTTATTTTTGTTGTTATTGTCAAAACTTTTCGGTTGCTGTGTCCTCCATCTTTATTCAGTTTTTTGTCTCTTCGGCTAACCTAATTTCGAAAATGTTCCCTATAAATTGAAGTAAATAGTCTAAACTATCGCCCGGTTTACACTCCACCCATATCTATTGAACAGGTGAAGAGGCTCATCCCTTGTTTCCTGTTTAGGATGTGGTTTCCGGTTTTCCAATCTTTTCACTCTTACGTGGCCCCCTGCTCATCAGTGGCGTTACCGCCTTGCTCGGGGTGATATGATTAAAAAAAAAATCTAATCTCCGGTCCACCAGCATCTTTATTTATTATCGGTTGCTCTCTCTTGTCGTGGAAGAGACCTTTTATATATCCTCATCGCTGGAGTATTTCCTCTTTCTCTAATATGATCATACCATCCTTGGTTTTTATACATCCTGTCGATGAGCATGTATTTTGTCCTGTCACTTCCATTATCTCTTTATGCATTTCTATTTTATTAATCTTGCTCAATCAGTCTACTTCGGCGCATTTGTTGTTAAGCACTTGGTCTTTATTTTCTTTTTGTAGTTTTTCATATTCAGTTCCATGTCTTGGCATAGTCTTCTGTCTCCTTTGAATTATGTCAAGAATCTCTTCAATCATCCACTCTTTTTCTCTTCTGCAGATGTCACTAGCTTTTCTTTAAATGCGTCCCATTTTGATTTTCTATTTCGTATTTGTTTCTCACACTGTCAGTGTAGTTTTCTTCAGGTTGAGGTCATTCAAGAGCGTGTTGTTTTGCAGTCTGGTTGCTGCCTTAGGCACAATTAGTCTGCGAAGTTTCACCCTTAGTTTGCAGATAACTGCCATTTTTCTCCCGTTCCCTTTACTTTACTACTTTGGCATTCACGTTTCTCATGATGACTCTAATTTCATGGTTTTTACATTGAGACTTGGTACTGTTAAAAGTGGTGAAGAAATATTCCATTTTATCCTAAGTGCTTTGTGTTGTTCATGTGGGTACTTCTATAATTACTATGTTAAAGGATCTCCGTTTCAGTTTGTGCAGGTAAACTTATTTAGAGAATTGGTAATATCCCAGAACGCATTTCTTCATTTCTACATCTAGTATTAAGCCGACTCCCTTTTCCTTATTTTTACCTCCTGCAGATATGATCCTGTGGTTGTCGCTGCTGAAGTCTTCATTGTTTGGCCGTCTAATTTCGCATATGTCCAGGACTCTGATGTTTAATCTGCTTATTTTATGCTTGGCATTCTCAAGTTGACTACAGTTGTTCAGCGTCGTGACGTTCACTTTTCCTAGGGCATGTTTTTTTTTGTACAGTCTCAGGGTAACGGTCAAGAGACACCTGTTGCTTATGTCACTTCATTCCGGGTGATGGACAACTTTTGGAAAAATATGTTCCCTTACAGTTACTGATTGACGATAAGGTGACATCTGTTGCTCATGTATATCCTTACCGGGTGAGGAGTTACTTTGTTTGGAAATAACCCTCTTCAGACCGTTGGGTCATATATGTCTATGTTGTAAAGTCATCATCGCACATGGGAATCATAGTAGAGTAGTATCCCGTTGCCTTCTCTAAGATGTTTTTATCGAGACACCACTTCTAGTTGGCTGGCCGTTGATTCCTTAAGAGTTCGTTGGACTTTTGAAGGTTTAATTTTTCTTCTACAGTGTTGCTAACATCCTAACATGAACCGTTAGGAAAGGGGCAAGACATGAAAGAATAAAAATATGAAGTACATATTTAATATAAGATCAAATGTCTACTCATGTAGAGGAAGATTATGCCGATTCCCAAAATTAGTATTTCGTTACCAATAGGCAAAAAAAGATTAAATATTTCTTTAATTTTTCATATATATATATATATATATATATATATATATATAACGTGTACACGGTTAGTAGAATTCAAGAATACTAACAATATATATATATACAAGGACCCAGAGAGAGAAAGAGAGAGAAACAGACAGCAACAAGGAGAAGGGTGAAAATACGAGACTACGCAAATTTTTATATTACAAATTCAATATTAAATTTTATTTCAACATTAATCCATTTCAGTTAGAAACAAGTAAACAAAAATTAATTTTCGCGTTCAGCTTGAAAGAAAAAAACCGTCTTCCCAAATATATAGCCTATATATTCAAATTTAAATGTCGAACTTCATTCTGATTATTTTTAATTTAACAGACACCTCTATATTTGACGCTTTAAATAAACAACGCATTGCTTTCTACATTGAAATGTAAATCATTTTCACCACAATTATTCAACATTGCCTGTGTAATATAACAATCTGGCCCCACCCGAGGAAGTGATGCAAGCGATGGTGTTTCCCGTCGGTGAAGGGGGCGGCGAAGCGACAAGACAGGTGTTTGTGAAATACATCCTGTCGAGGCCGGAGCGGATGTCATTTGACCTTATTTCCGACAGCGGCGGAAATGGCTACAGAGGCAAACAGATCAGGTGTCTCTTAGAATTACGTGGGCGTTGCGTGGGCGAGGCAAAACCGGAAGGAAAGTCCCGGTTCTAGAGACTATAAAAAGACCTCGACACACGGATTCGCCAGCAGAGAACGGCCAGTGGAAGCAGAGAAACACCACGGCAAGAATACACTCCCGTCAACCCATTCTATGTGCCTCTCACCCTTCCGTTCTCTATTCCACACGGTTCGTCGTTATTAATAAAAATACAACCTTATATTTTTATATATGCGTGTTTGTTGTTTTGTCGTCGTACGGCGATATATAACACCTGATGACGAGGTAAAATCCAGAAACAAAATTCATAATCATTCCAGTTTCGGTTTTCAATTCACCATCATCAGTAAAATGTGGTTCAGTTACAGGGATATATATATATATATTGCTGTGGATTTTTGTTAGAAACCACACAATATAATAATAACACAAAACAGATATGAGATAAAAAGTGTAAGTATATTGAACAAGATATATACAGCGTGTACACGGTTAATAGAATTCAAGAATACTAACAATATTTGTTAGTAGGAGTCAAATATTTACAATATTATAGATAAGAAGTCCGGGTAATAAGTCTATATTCTTGCTGACTAACTAGCGGCGGTCCAACTGCAGTGACAAGCACTGCGTTAAAATCTCTAAGGACAATAGTCCGAATAATGTAAATATTTTCTGGAATTCATGCTTTATCTCCGTCTAAACCTGTAAGTTAACTTGTACACCATTGCTGTAGCCTGGTAGCGAATTCACAACTCTATGGGTCAAGACACAGGAACTAACCAAGTTCTAAATCCACTTCCTTTTACACACACACACACTGTTTTACACACTGCCGCTTATTTGTAGGAATGATCATTTGTACACCTTAGACAAGTCCATTTATGTGTAAGAAAAGGCTGACTCCCAACATATATATATATATATATATTTCAACTAGATAATTCTCATTTTAAAAAAATCACCTGAAAATGAAGCAGACCACATAATAGGCTGGCTTCGAAACGCAAAAATGTTTGTGTAGTGATACTATGAATTTACAAAAACATTGTAACAACCATTACAGTGTATATATATATATATATATATATATATATATATATATATATATAAGTAAATTCAAAACACAATTAATAAAATGATAAAGAAAAAATAAGAATAAAATATATTTATTACCAGATGAGCTGAATAAAATGGTGTGGGATGTTATTATACCTTAGGAGGTTTTTGCTTGTAGATCAATGAATATTGGGACATTAAAGTGCAAGATTGTTGCAAAATGACAGGAAATATCAGTCTGTGTTAGTTTAAATAAGTATTGACTAAATATGTAGTCAATATTTTGTTTGAATGCGACTTGACTGAAATTAAAACAGTAAAATAATTGCCTGAAAGGGAGTTGTTAATATAAAAACACAAATTTATTGCAAAAAAAGAGATGTAAAATCATTTGCGGTTAGGTTTTTATATAGTGTTGACTTAAGATAATACTTGGCACAAAGGTTGTTGTTTTAGTTGTTTAACTGATAAAAGGTATTTTCGTAAGCAGTTTTTTTTTATGAAACTGCCGATATCGGCGTGAAGATAACCGATTTTACCGGTTTTTGTTTTCTTGTTAAGAACACTAACGTAACCCTGATGTTTTTGAACGCTCTCGTAACAGGGAATTTCTGAACGCGCAATTTTTAAAATTAAAAGAAATTATAATGTTTTTTCATCCATGGTTGTATGAAACTAATATATAACAATAACGGTAAGACCATAAAATATGTATTAGGTTCATACAATCATGAATGAGAACGTTATAATTTTTTGTAATTTTAAAAATTGCGCGTTCAAAAATTCTCCGTTACGTGAGCGTTCAAAAAATCACCGTTACGTGAGCGTTCTTTTAAAAAAACAAAACGGTAAAATCAGTTATTGCAAAATCGCCTGAAGACACCACATGCTAGAAACCTAGGTCGCGTAATAACTCGTTTACAAATAAAGAATGTTCTAAAGTTCTACAACATAATTGTATTGAACACTTTTTCATACAACTGTGTACTAGTCCAATTTTATTATGACCAAAACCTAAAAAATTAAACAATCAATATATATATATATATATATATATATATATATATATATATATATATTAGTATTCGCTTTTTCTCCATTCTAACTCTTTCTGAATAGTCTGCACTGAATTCTCTGTTCAGAAATGTTCGCACTGGCGCTGATGTCTTTTGTTTGGAAAAGTATTTTTGAGACAGGCTATATTTGTCTGTGTTTTTGAAATGAGTTATTATTTACAATATTTACATTATTCGGACTATTGTCCTCATCTTTGTTGCCATTTGTTCGACGTTTCGGCCGTTGTACGCTCCGGCCTTCTTCAGGTGCTAGGAATTTCGAACCGAACTCTTTATTACAATCACTGAGATATATGAACTCCATTCCTTGCCTAGAGCCTTTTCTGGAATTCATGCTTTATCTCCGTCTAAACCTGTAAGTTAACTTGTTCACCTTTGCTGTAGTCTGGTAGCGAACTCACACCTCTATGGGTCAAGACACAGGAACTAACCAAGTTCTAAATCCACTTCCTTTTATTGGTAAGAAGAAATAGACCCATTGACTCTTTCCTCTTGTTTGTTTGTTTCTTTCTCTTTTGTTTTTCTCTTTGTTTTTTATTTCCTTTATGTCTTTCCCTTCCTCCTTTTTGATTTCTCTTTTCGTTTTCTCACCTTTCCTATCCTCTTTATCTCGTACGAAAAATTTTGCCAATAAAAGTAATCGAATTTTCATGAATTTTCTTTTCGAAAATAACGTTTATTACCATCATTACTAACTACCTGATGAGACATTGATCTATCAATGTCGAAACAAAATGTACAATTTTGTAGTAGATTGTAGTTTGTACATGTTCTAAAGCATAATTTATAATAAATATTCATTGCTCTATTTTTCTATTGAGCTCTGTTTTAAGTTAATGTTTTGAATGTTGCAAATATTTTCTTCGTTCCTTATTCATTTGGAGATATAGAGAAAATTAATACGCGCAAGAGAATTTTCAAGTTAGCACATAACTCAGTTTCCATAATCACACTAACACATCCATTCACTAAGAAAAAAATTGAAGGACAGACAATATAACAAGTTCATTTTGAGTTTTGTCTTTGATCTGCTCGTCTTTACTATTCGGAAACTGACACTGCACCAACGGTAGGCTCCTGATCTTTCCTTTGCTCGTTTTAATTCGTTCTCCTTCACTCTTATCAGTTCACAGACACGTCCTCCTTGTGCCGCCCTCACACCAGCGGTAACTCGAGACAAAAGATTTCCTCTGCATAACACACCACCCGCTTCGTACCAACAAAGACGTCGAGCTAGAAGACTTTTAAGAACGTCATATCGGAGTTTTGAAGATAAAATAAAACTAACCTGGAAAAGTCGTTGCAAACTATTCATAGAAACTATGTCAAAAGTTACGTTTTGCCTTCTGCACTTATATATGAAATCCCTTCAGAACATGCGCGATAATGGTTCTCCACTATTTCCTTTTTTTTGTTTCTCTAATTAGCTTTTGACAGATGTGAATATTAAATTATTTCAGTCTTTATTTATCACTGTTATGTTCGTTCTTTATTTATTTGTCTATACTTCTTACCATCTGTAGTATTTATATTGTTTTCCTCATTTTTATTGCCATATTCAAGACGTTTCGATCGTTGTGCGCGTCAGCCTTCTTCAGGTGATTAGAATATCGAACCGAACCCTTTATTGTAATCACTGGGTTATGTTATTCTCGTTCCATGAGCTATGTTACTTCCGGATATCTTAGTTTTTTTTCCCCTTTAACTTAAATTTAACTTAGTTGGACACAGAGACACATGGCTTACAGGATAAGAAACTTGGTTAGATTGAGTGACTTGAACTAAAGGATTGTGAGTTCAATACAACATTGGTGAACGAATAACTTACAGACAACGTCCGAAATTTTCATTCTTTCTTTCTGAAAGTATACGTTCCGTTGTAGTCTCTACGACAGAATGGTCTCGGCATGACTGTAAAGTGCATCCGGCAGCAAGGCCTCTGATTTGTAGGTTGTGTGGAGCTTCGAACCACCACTTAATTGCTGCTTTTCCCAGGTCCACCCTGACCCCGGAGCACCTGTTAGGATCCCAGCCATGGGAAAATAGTTGACCCCCAAACTGGGGTCAAAACACTATGAAAGTATAAAAATAGACTTTTACAGAAAGATATTCATAAAAGAGACTTTTATAAAAAAAAACTTTACATTTTTGAAAGAAAAATATTACCAACAGTACATTTTTGAAGAAAAAAAGATTTCCATAACACATTTTTTAAGGAAAAAATTCTCAGCAAAACATTTTTGAATACAAAACTAGAGGACATTTTCAGATTTTTAAAATAAATACAAAAACATTTCATTAAAATCTGAATAAATCAACTTTCTCACTATAGCTGAACATAGACAAAAATGCTTTAAAACCCCACGTTTTTTGGCATTAAATAACCCACAAATGTTGGTATGCCGTTAAACAAAACTCAAACTCAAACTCAAATCCTTGACAGAATACAAGAGAAGACACACAGATTTTCTGCTACAATTGACACTCTTTCTTCATCTGTTTTTTAACTTTCACTCTCTCTCTCTCTCTTATCGACTGTTTCTTTCTTTTTTCTCAGTTTTCGTTCTCTCATGAAAAAAAGCATTTTTGTCTATGTTCGGCTATAGTGAGAAAGTTGATTTATTCATATTTTAATGAAATGTTTTTGTATTTATTTTAAAAAACTGAAAATGTCCTCTAGTTTTGTATTCAAAAATGTTTTGCTGAGAATTTTTTCCTTAAAAAATGTGTTATGGAAATCTTTTTTTCTTCAAAAATGTACTGTTGGTAATATTTTTTTTATACTTTCACAGCTTCTGCTCCGATGAACTTAGATCACTGGTGCCCCCTAAATACGAATTTGAACGAGATACTAGATTAGCAACTAGATCCCACCCTTTTACAGTGAAACCGATAAAATGCAGCCGTAACTTCTACTCCAACAGTTTCTTTCCTCGCACTTCCCGACTGTGGAATTCTCTTCCAAACGATTGCTTCCCCGACGGTTACAATCTCCAGGAGTTTAAATGTAAGGTCAATAGACACCTCCTAACACACTAACCTGCTCCCATTCTATCAAGCACTCTTCCCATCTGCCCGACCCTCATCCTCGCTATCCTTACTCATCTGTCACCTTTCTCCTGAAATTCCCTATGTCTATCCACTCCTTCTCTTTACTTTCCCCTATGTAGCCCCATGCGCAATAGTGGCAGTGGAATGCCTTGCTTGGGGTGAGATGATTAAAAAAAAAAAATGAACTTTTTATTTCCTTATGTTCTTTCAATTTTTTCTCTCTCTCTTATTAACGCATTCTTTATCTGATTTTTTCAATTTTAACTCTCTCTCTTTTTTATAGATTCTTTTTTTTAACTTTTTTAAATTTTCACATTCTATCATCGACTCTTTCTTCTTTTTAATGTTCTTTTTTTGTTTCAATTTTCACTCTCTCTTATCGAATTTTATTTCTTTATCTGGTTTTGTTTTCAACTTTCACCTCCTCATCAATTCTTTCATTTTTTATCGTTTTTTTTTCAACTCTTATACTCGCCCTCGCATTGACACTTTCATTCTCTCCCTGTTTTTTAATATTCACTCTCTGTCATTGACTCTTTCTCTTGATTTTTTCTGTTCACCCTTTTTCTCTTTCATCGACTCATTCTTTGTCCTATTTTATTTCAACTTTCACACACACACACTCTCTCTCTCTCATATCAACTCTTTCTTTTTTTCTTGACATTTTTCACTCTCTCTCTTTCTTTCTCTCTTAACTCTTTTTCCTTATTTGCTTTTTCAATTTTCACTCTCTTTCATCGACTTTTTTTCTTTATCGGTTTTATCAAATTTTTGTCTGTCCCTTATCGACTCTCCCTTTATCATTTTTTAAAAATTATCATTCTTTCTCATCGACTTTTTGTTTTAATCTCTATGTTTCACTCTGTCTCTTCCCCACTCTCTCTCTGATTGACTATTTTTGTCGTTATATTTTTCTGCAATTTTCACTCGCTCTCATCGACCATTTCTTTTTTTTTATATTTTTCTTTCTTATTTTGCATGCATTTAAATATTGAAAATATTTTAAAAAGTTTATCACTTAGGTATTCATCTATGTCGTCGCTCTATTTTTTAGTCTTAGGTATTCTTGAACCCTTCTTGTAATTCACAGGTAAAAAAGAAAAGAAAAAAGAAAATAGGATGACTACATAACAATATGGTGCCGTGGATATAGGTTCGGAATGAGGAATCGGGAAGCCAAGTTCGAATTCCAGTTGAATTCCTTGCATTCACTTACGCGCAAATACCCTTGGGAAAGGTATTAATCCGTCTCTTCCCTCCAAACATGGGTTAAATATTAGGACAGGTTGGGCTCTATAGTCTTGGCTGGCAACCAGTCTACCGCAGAAAGTAACGGCAACTTACTGCGGGATAATCTGCCCATTCAGTCATGTCTCTTTCGAGACATGACCGCCCAAGCGTGTATCACGTATGGCACTTAACAGACTGACTGATATAAAAATATATATCCGTACAATAATGCCTGAATTTGTAAGAAGTCAGCTAAAAGCAGATAATGATCTATAATATATATATTCTAAACATATATTGTTAATATGACAGACAATGAATGCCTATCATTTTTAATCATAAGCCGTTCTAAACATCGTTCTTTGCCTTTAATTTCAGGTGAAAATAAAGACAAAAATTGTCCAAAATTTGGACAATTTTTCTTATGCTGGTTCTAAGCTTTCGGCTCACATGATCCATCTTCAGAGAGGTTACAGGGACGTTCACGTAAAGACATCCGCATAAAGACATCTACAGTTAAAGATGATTTTATCTTGTATTGACATTAAACATTCCTATGTAACGATAGCAGTTGATTATGTCGACACAAGATAAAGTCATCTTTGATGATGGATGTCTTTATGTTAACGTCTATATAACCTCTCTGAAGATGACTCATGTGAACCGGAAACTTAGAACCAACTTAATAAAAAAAATGTCCAAATGTTGGAAAAGTTTTGTCTTTATTTTCACCTGAAATTAAAGCCAAAATACGTTGTTTAGAAAGGCTCGTGATTAAACATAATAGACATTCATTGTCTGTTATATTTAACAGTATATGTTTAGAAAATTATCTGCTGCCTCGATATATATATATATATATATATATATATATATATATATATATATGAACATTGATGAAAATACGTGTACAATCCAACCAGCCCGTTAGGTCTTAAATAAAACATCAGATAACAGAGACAGAATGACAAACAAAGGACATTACACCCTCCCAACTTTAGGGAAAAACATCACTTAAATGCTTCTAACAGAAACTACTTCTAACATGGATGTAACGCGTAATGAGAATTAGCATATAATCACGTGGCTGATTTTCCACATTACCTTTTACAAACGTTTTTGCAATGGAAACCTCCATAAGTGCTAAACAGAGAGAGAACAGTTGTTAGACATAAGAGACATATTTTCCCGAAAGATTTTATAAGTATATAATGTCTCCTGTACAGTCAATGAGTGTTAATCAAAAACAGAAACGAAAGAAAAACTGTTAAGCTGACAAGGAGCCCTTGTGCTGTATCTTGTGAGTTTTATGAAATAATTTTATGAGAATTTTGAATCGAAACATTTATTATGATCACTGAGATCCATCATTTTCATTTCATGCGCGATTTCACTCCCGGTAGCCATGTAGATATCTCCCTTTAACTTAACTGTCAAGTTATTTGTTCACCACTACTCTAGCCTGGTATTGAACTCGCAACTTTTTGTTTCAAATCACTGAAACTAAGAAACACCCATATCTACTTGTTCATGTGTCCTTGAAGAGATATGCAGTGGTTAGTTCCAGTGATTTGACCCAAAGTGTTGTGAGTTCAATACAAGGCTTCAGCAGTGATGAACAAATAACTTGGACAGTTAAGTTGAAGGGAGATAACTACATGGCTACCGAAAGTTACATCGTGCATGCAATGAGAATGATATACCTCAGTGATCGAAAAAAGGGTTCGCTTCGAAATTCATAGCACCTGAAAAAAGGCCGGAGCGTAGAACGGTCAAAACGTCGTAGACATGGAAATAAAGATGAGGATAATATTCCGAACAATGTAAATAATGTAAATGTTACCTCATCTCAGAATTTTTTTTTTTTAATCATCTCACCCCAAGCAAGGCATTCCACTGCCACTATTGCGCATGGGGCTACATAGGGGAAGGTAAAAAGAAGGAGTGGTTAGACATAAGGAATGTCAGGAGGAAGGTGACAGATGAGTAAGAATAGCGAGGATGAGGGTTAGGCAGATGGGAAGAGCGCTTGATAGAATGGGAGCAGGTTTGTGTGTTAGGAGGTGTCTATTGACCTTACATTTAAACTCCTGGAGATTGTAGCCGTCGGGGAAGCAATCGTTTGGAAGAGAATTCCACAGTCGGGAAGTGCGAGGAAAGAAACTGTTGGAGTAGAAGTTACGGCTGCATTTTATCGGTTTCACTGTAAAAGAGTGGGATCTAGTTGCTAATCTAGTATCTCGTGCAAATTCGTATTTAGGGGGCACCAGTGATCTAAGCTCATTGGAGCAGAAGCCGTGAAAGTATTTATAGAAGAGACACAGGGAAGCCACGTCGCGCCTGTGGGAGAGAGACTGAAGGCGATCTGCCAAGTCGGTATCTATCACATTACAGACCCTCCTCTGAACCTTATCGAGAAGACCGAGGAGAACAGCAGGGGCACCCGACCAGATATGGCAGCAGTATTCAATGCACGGGCGGATGGTAGATTTGTAACTATAGAGAACTATAGGGAAATTTTATCTGATTTTGAAAGAATACATTACCGAGGTTCTGAGTTGTTGTTAATCGATATGAGTGATTTGTTTTCTTCCACCTTCTTGCAAAAATAATGACGTGACTTTCTATTATGCGATTAGTACATGAATAGTTTATTTTGAAAAGCTGAGCCGAAGCCTTTATGTGTGTGATTAGAATGAGACAGTCGAGTCTCGCAGGACAAAGCTTAAACTATTGTTGTCGGTCATGAAAAGCGCCATATCGGCATATATTTACACTTCAAGACAAATGCACTCAGTAAAGAAATACAAACATCAATAATAATAATAGAAAATAATTAAAGAACAATGTATATAAAGTTGTTTGTGTCGGGGGTAATGCAAAAGAGAAAATTAATTTAGCCGACCTGTTTTGTCTTCTGACGGAGTTTATCAAGGCAAATGTAAGGATTTTATATTGAGACAAGTATTTATATATTCGGGATGTGCGTTGTGGTGCAGTGGATATCGGAACGAGAAATCGGGGAGCCGAGTTCGAATTCCAGTTGAATTCATTGCACTCACTTACGTGCAAATACTCTTAGGAAAGGTATTAATCCGTCTCCTTCTTACAGTTATGGGTTAAATAACAGGACAGATTGGGTTCTATAGCCATGGATGGCAACCAGTCTATCGCAGAAAGCAATGGCAACCTACTTCGGGATAATCTTCTGCCCAGTCAGTTATGTTTCTTTCGAGACACGATCGCCCAAGAGTGTTTCCCGTATGGCACTTAACTGACTGATTTATATATTGTGGTGCAGTGGATATCGTTTGGGAAAGAGAAATCGGAGAGCTGAGTTCAAATTGGAGTTGAATTCGTTGCATTTACTTACGAGCAAATAATCTTGGGAAAGGTATCAATACCTCGCCTCTCTTTCTAGCTATAGGAGAATAGATTAAATAGCTTCTGCCTCCAGTTAAATAGCAAAAGAGATGGGTTCTATAGCCTTTTTTTGCCAACTAGTCTACCGCAGAAAGTAACGGCTACTTTCTGCGGGAAAATCTTCTGCCCAGTCAGTCATGTCTCTTTCGAGATATGATCGCCTAACCGTGTATCACGTATGACACTTAACTGACTCACTGATTTATATACGTGCGTTCTTGGAATGAGAAATAGAAAAACTTAGTTTGAAGACAGTTAAATTCGTTTCTTGCAAATACACTTAGGAAATGCATGGACCAATTTCTTTTCCCTCTGGCTATTGGCTGAATAGCAAAGCAGGTTGGGTTTTATAGCCTTGGTTGGCAACCAAGCTGCTGCAGAAAAAATGGCAACCTACTGCGGAAAAGTTTCTGCCTAATTAGTCATGGATCGAAAGAGACATGATCACACGAGAGAGTATCACGCATGGAACTTAACTGACGGATTTATATACGAGAGCGAAAACTGTATTGATTTTTCACAATTTTTACTATACGGAAGATCATGAATATTGATCAGGTTAGCGGAAAAGGCAGGTAAGTACATGAATGTGAGCGGATACCGTTCAATGCCTAATAAAAGAAAGTGAGTAAAAGGTCTTTTGTATGTATATATATATATATATATATATATCTGTACATTATGAGTTAAATATATGGATTGAAATCCGTCAAGTTGATAGCATAAATATAGAACAGGTAAGAAAACGTTTCTTTAATCTAACATGTTTCACTTTATTTAGATTCTTTAAGAATATATTTATAAGACACAAGCTTCAGCAAAAACAAAGAGACAAGATACTGGAATGTTGATGGTGTTTGGTTACATAAGTGTCACATGTAATGAAACAATATATGTTTATTTTCGAAAATATATGTAGAGGTACACTTGTTTGTTTATATATGTGCGTAATAATGTGTGTGTTAAATGTATTAAAACGATATGTGCAATAGAAAATCATGGGTGGTTAAATGTATAGCTATCTGTGTTTATAAGTTCGTACGAATAGTGTGTGTGTGTATGCGTTTGTGGTGTTTGTTCGTTTGTGTGTATATGTGTGCTTGTGGTGAGATTGTGAATGATAAGACAAAAATACATTTTCGCTTAAATTTGTAGCGAAATAATGTATTAAATATCAAGCGAACATTCGATAAAGAAATAAATTAATTTTGAAAGTAAAGTTCCTTGCAGTTGGAATTTTTCATTGGAATAATATGTATTACACTCCTAACACTTATACATTCGTTACTATATTGCACTGTTATGATTAAGTAAAATAATTAAGTAATATAAAAATATTATAATAGAAACTTTTATATTATAAAAACCTTTTCTTGAAATTTGTATGTAAGTATTATAAACATTGATTTATAAAAAAATAAAGTAGAAATTGTATAGCGATAAAATATTTAAATATGTAGAATAAAATTCAGAAGTATTAAATATATATACATACATATACATATAGATTTCACCCTATTTAAATGTTAATAAGTGGAAATTGCAGGTGCGGAGTACACTGACTATAAAATTATTTTTAAGCGAATTTATCAAACAATTCTGGTCAAAATATATGTAAATAGGTTATGACGATATGTGGCTTTAAGTTGAAATGCGGACTTCACAATTTCCAGTGTAGCGGATTACCTGAACCAGGCAAACAATAAGAGGAAGTGTGTTTTTCTTTCCTTCTATTGGAAGTAGAAATGGTTAAATGTAATTGTTTGTATTTCGAGCTGGTAAAAGTAATACAGTGAGAAAAATGGAAACCATATACACCTCTTTCCAACCCTGGTATGGGTGCCTGTTTAAAAAAATCAGAATGCAAGACGAAATTAGTCAGTCGGCTCCCGGGTCTCGGGAAGACAGGTTGAAAACAGATTTGAAAGGCGGGACGGCTGAAACTTGCTTGGGGCTAGAAATAGTAAAAAGACAGGGGAGAGAGAGTGAGAGAGAGAGAGAGAGAGAGAGAGAGAGAGAGAGATTGTCCCGTAGTAATAATGTAACACGAATATTATCGTGCTACTGAAATACCAGCCAGCTGATATTTTTTGTCACTTATTTTGATTTGCTTGTAATCTTTTAATTATTCAGTATATATATATATATATATATATATATATATATATATATATATATATAAATCTTCATTGCAGTTTTAAGTCTGGTTTTCATTATATGTCAATCCCTTGCATGTTTGGACCAGCCTCTTCAAGTGGTAATAAGCAGTCCTGCTTTGGCTAATCCGAAATCAACAACACAACGTATGTCAATAATAATATTAATAATAAGTAAATATCTAATTGTAGAATATACTTCCATTTGTATTAACCATATATATATATATATATATATATATATATATATATATATATATATATAAAATCGGATCTGAGCTGTAACTCGAAAAATGTAGTTTATGCTGTAAAATGCGACAAATGCGCAACGATATACGTAGGAGCGACACAATGCTTGAACAATAGAATTTCTCTTTATAAAAGCAATATAAAATTATTACGTAACAGGAAATCATGTTTCCCAACATTTGCAAGAAGAAACACAGACATATACGCACACACACCAAATTCAAAACAAGCAATAAAAAACAACTAAATGACCGATAATATATAAGCTAAGGCGACTAGAAGATAATTTTAACATACTAAAAAGGTCACCCCAGACCAAAATCACTTCCAATAGGGATAAACACTTGATTCATTCATCTGTTTAATTATTTATCTGTTTATCCATGTATACACATGCTGATGTGAAAAAAACAGACCATTCAACGTACCAACATTTGATTTATTTTATCTTATTTTATTTTATTTTATTTTACTGATTTTATTTATTTTCCTATTTTTTCTACTTATAAAACAACAACTTCGCGATCAGAAACAAAAGGAACCCGATACGAAAATCCACAAATTAATTCGCCTAAAGAGAGTCAATTTTAGATTCGAAACACGTGTAGCGTCACAAATAACATTATGGGCACTTAATGTATCATAACATTTATAATAACCAATCAATAAATATACACTTTAAAGGAAACGTTCAAGGCTTCTCACACTTTTATATATATATATATATATATATATATATATATATATATATATATATAATATTATTTCATCCCAAACAAGGCTTGACTGCCATGATTTCTCAGGGAGTTAAAGTGAGCGTGACAATGAGGTAGAAGGGGTATTCAGGAAAAGATAAAATATGAACGGGATTTAAGGAAAGAGAAGACGGGATTTGACGCTGCTTTTAAATATTTGGAGAAATTTGCTATTATGAAAGCTTACTTGGGAACTGATGACATCAGGAAGGTCATTGATGAAGATCCGAAACAGCATATGTCTCAAGATCTGGAACTTTGCCCGTTTAAAATGACATTTATTTTCCCTTTTGATAGGAATGATTGGATTAAATGAAAGTCGTCCAGTAATACCGTAAACCTGGATCTTGATAAGAAGACATATACATTCTATGGTAATGCATGGGCGATTTTCAAATTTCTTTTCAACTCCTTTTTTTTATTCTATGACAATGCATGAAACATTTTTAAAATATGCTTTCATTTTTTGTTTGAAAACTCGAAAAATATTTTTCATTATTTTTTTTGGTCCGATGAGAACAAACGAAATATTCAAGTGTTTTTGATTTAATGTGAATGCTTTAATAATCTGGGCATTTCTAGTGAAACGTAGTTGAGTGTTGAAACAGATTAACTGAATTTGACCTCGTTAGTAGACAGCCCACTATAAGGGGAGTATAAACAAGAAAATCAAATTGAGTATAGAAACAACTTTTATATATACACAGATATCAATTAATGTTTTTTACAAATAAAATAATGTCTTTAGGATGGGTTCGACGGACGTTAAATAAATGTTAGCAATAAATGCTGAAAAGGGAGTTTGTGCGTAAGTATGTGTGAGCGTTTATCCGTTAGGAATGTCTTTGATGTCTCCGCGCCTTTAATCGGGTAAGTAGCTCAGGGGACGGCGAAGAAGAAGGTGAAGGAAGGGCGAAGCGAACATAGTGGATCGCTTGACGAGGTCAAGGGACGCGCTAATTACGTTCGTACTTTCTCAACTCTAATGATGCTTTTTGTGTCGGCTTTTTATTTCGTCTTTGTGGGTTCCAGCAGTTCATTTGGGAATACACCTGTATTTTATTCTGGGCTTCCCATTAGATGATAAATAAAATTCACGTAGGCCCGCGAATAGGAATTTGGTATTTATTAATTTTTGGTTTTCTGCCGGAACATATGCGTGGAGCCGGGTGCGCAAAAAACAGTTTTGGTCATTTGCTTTCTGGATCTGAGAGTGCTAACATCCGGTCCCTCGCTTTGCTCGGTATCACCACACATTCATAGTTTAGATTAAGCCATATTAAGCAATAGCAACCTCCATTACTTTTCATTTCAGAAATCACGGACGTTTTAATGACGAAAAACTGCTACTATTCAGTATTAATGGAGAGATACACTTCATGAGTAGATACTCTCCTTTATTCTACCAGCTCCTAATTTCATAGCTAAATTCACTCATGCCCCGAACACATTCATACTTTATCCCTTTTATATTCTCTTTGTAATGATGATATCCCAATTAGCTACTTTCCCAGAAATTTTCCTTTGTAGAGCAGACCCCGCAAAAGAAAGTTTCGCCTATTACAACAACCAAGATTTCTTCAGGTCTAGTATTAACTGTTATTTCTGCTGTAAACACCAATAATAATCTTCCTACAAAGATTATTCAATGATAATTATTCTATTAACACTAGTAATAATTCTGTTATAGATAATAATAATAAACGCCAGTAATAATTCTTCTATAAATAATAAATTAAAAGAAATTCTCCTATAGAATGCAATAATATGCAAACCTTACTTCATGAATTTACATACAATAAACTTAATTCAGTAACAGTTTTCATTGGGTCTTGCGTATGTAGAGCAGCAGTATGAAACAAACACTTACCAGAATTTACCAGAAGTCAGAGATATCTGGAGAGCTACAAAGGGTACAAAACGTACTCTGTATATATCAAAACATGCATTCAAATAAACACATCATCCTCATTATTATAAAAAAGACCGTTGTTTATTTACATATATCTCTAACCCCCACCAACATCCCAGACATATCTGACTAAATATAAGAAAAGTGGCTTTACATTCCTTTATATACCACCTGATGAGACATTGAAGTTTCAATGTCGAAACAAATGTACCTTTGTCGTGGATATATATAGAAAAATTATGTACATGTTCTAAAATATAATTTATAATAAATATTAACAGCTCAATAGATTATATATCGAGCACTGATTTAAATTAATGTTTTGGACGTTGTAAGAATTCTTTCTTCGTTCTGTATTCACGCGGATATATTATTATATATATATAAATGCAAACTTATCATTATACTCGTTTCGAAAAACCGTCCGATTATATACACGGAAGGAAAAATGGATGTAAAAAAAAGAAAGAGATAAGCACGTGAACATCAGTCAAAGTACGAAGCCCGCACCAAAAAAAAAAAAAAGAAACAAAAACATGACGAGCAATCTATAACAAAAAAGCATTCAATACGTAAGCAGAGCAGACAAAATAGATAACCTAAAGAGCCAACAAACCTACCTAGGTTTCACCTAACCGGATCACGCCCATTGGATGATAATCTGTTAGGAAATAGCTAATAATCTTTTTAAATATTTTGACGTTATTTTTGATTACGAATGGAAGTACATTCCACAGTCTAGATATTTACTTTGAAAAAGTGCTCAGTACAAAATTAAAACATAAATATATGGTAAATATTATCATTATAGTAATAATAGCATACTGCAAATCAACCTTTATAAAATTAAGATGTTAAAAACATACCTGATTTTACTGCCCATTTTAGTGGATTCATATCGCCTAGTTACTGGGCCATTATCACGAAGATGAAGGAAAAAACTTGAAGGAGCTGCAATGGGGTTCTAGAGCAGGATGCTGCGGATATCATGGACCAAGCATGTGATCATTTATGAAGTTTTGGTAAGGATGGAAACAAAAAGGAAATTAATATTGAGCATCAGGAAGAGACAGCTAAAGTTGCTAGGACATGCAGTGAGGAAGGAGGACCTGGAGAACCTGATAAAACAGGCCAGATAGAGGGAAAAGGAGACAGAGGAAAGCAGCAGATAACATTTTTGAAGGGCCTGAGTCGGTGGATGACGGAACGGTGTTGCGTGGTGTTACAAGAGAATATGGAGACTTGAAAGGCTATGGTCCTTAAAAGACATGCACAAAGAAGAAGAAGAAGAAGAAGAAGAAGAAGAAGAAGAAGAAGAAGAAGAAGAAGCCTCTCGTATGACATACTAGCTGAAAACCTGACACTTTTTATCTAGATGCTGCTGTGTGCTAAATGGGCCTCCTGCACAAAACTAAACAAACCTATGTTCCCGCTTAAAAAAAACCCCCCAAAAAAACAATGATAATTTTGAAGAAATATTATTGAATTCTTGCCAAAAGACCTATTTGGGCTATTTGAGATTACAATTCAAACCAAAAATTGAGTTTGTCAATTCATAAACACTGTTGAACTCTAATTAAGTAGTGGTCTTCAAATAACAATCTCTGCAGAATTTCAAAACTCACGTCACGAAATCTTTCGCTTTAACTGTAATTTATTGGTATTTTGAAGAAATAAAATTGTTTTTGTCAGTATACAACGTTCTGGAGATATTTTAAACTGAATAACAAAATCACATTAAATTAAATTTTTTGTATTTGACTTTATTTCTGAGATGAGTTACTATTTACAGTATTTACATTATTATCTACATAGTAGTAATGCCACAACTGAAAGTCTTGAGTTATCTCCCTCTAACCCTGCAAGTTACATGTTTACCACTTTTGTAGCCTGGTACTGAACTTACAACTCTTTGGGTCAAGTTGCAGAACAAGCCAACTTCTATATCTACTGGGCCATGTATTCTTAAGGACAAGAACGACTGAATGTTTGGGACTTATACGCCTTTTTTATACCTTTTTTTACCTGAGCTCATATTGCAATTTTTGATGTTAACGTTTTTTTCCTAGTATTTTTAAAAGAGCTCATATGGCATTAATACGACGGAAGGAATGAGAGTAATATACCCCAGTGATTGTAATAAAGGGTTCGGTTCGAAATTCTTAGCACCTGTAGAAGGCCGGAGCGTACAACGGCTGAAATCTCGTACAATTGGCAACAAAGATTAGGACAATAGTCCGAATAATGTAAATACGCTTACTTTCTTTTGTTACTTGAAACTCAATATAAATTTTGAAAAATGAAAACACTATTTTTTTCGGTTATTCTAAGATTTTAATTTTTAGCTATTCCCTCACCATTGGGACGAAAATCTCAATGAAGAGCAGATTTTTAATCCAGGTATCACCCTGATTCCAAAAAGGTATATGTCTACGTCTATGTACAGCAAGTGGGGCACGAGATGGAGGGCCGACACGGGCGGACTGACAGAATTTGTTGTTGTATATATATATATATATATAGAGAGAGAGAGAGAGAGAGAGAAAGAGAAAGAGAGAAAGAGAAACATTTGGGGTTTTAACTTTTGCCTCCTCACTCGGATAGAAATTTCAACACTGGATGTTCAAGTACCAGACGATGTGCAGTGACCATTATGAACACAAAACGGTTCACTATATCTATGTAGAGCTAGTGTGACCCGAGTTAGATTATTTGGGCCAGTTATTTATTTGGATAAGAGAAATTTGCAACTAACCAGGCTTGTATAAGTAAACCGATACGTAATATTAACCTACATACATATTTGCTACCATACAGTAAAATGTTTTCAGGTGACAATGCCGTACGTATTACCGTTGTACCAATTTGTTTGTCATGCTTCTAATCTTATTATATTCTTGTGTGCATCGTTTTGTATTGTAGCCAAAAAACGTTATTGCGTTTATATATTTGTTAGGGTGCCCTTCTACGTGGGAGGGACTCTTCCTCCTGCTATAAATAATAACCGGAGTGTCTTCCGGGGACGCAGCTAGAGAGCCAGCGTAACTATACCGTTCGGCCTTACACTTCTATGTTTACTCAATACTGACACTTTGTATATATACTTTCTTGTTATTATAATAATCTGTTTGAACCTACCTTCTTGATTCCGTCTCTTCCTTTCTGGCCAAACAGAACAAAACAACTTGGCGACGAAGATTTCGTCAAAATTCTAAAAATATTACTGTCATTCGAAAATATTCAGTTTGTATTTGTTATAGTCTTGTATCAAACACACTTGGGAAAGGTATTAATCCGTATCTTCCTTCCAGTTATGGGTTAAATAACAGGACAGATTGGGTTCTGTAGATTTGGCTGACAACCAATCTACCGCAGAAAGCAATGGCAACCTACTGCGGGATAATCTTCTGCTCAGTCAGTCATGTCTCTTTCGAGACATGATCGCCCAAGCGTGTTTCACGTATGGCACTTAACTGACTGATTCATTATAGTTTCCTTATTACATTGTCTTCTGCACGGATTATATTCCCTCGTGCACGCATCTATTCTTCTTTTTCTCTGTACTGTGTTCCTTAAAGACGCTAGCGAACATGACCTTCCACATCTTATCCCTTATAGCTCTTAATCGCCTTTCTTGTTACTATTCAAAACCCTGCTCCGCAATCCATTAAGTATATTATGCTTTGCTTTCCTCTGTCTCATTTTCCCTATATCTTTTCCCCGAGCCCTTTTTCCTCATTACAGAAAATTCAGCTGTCTTATCCTGGTGTTAAGTACGAGTTTTCTTTTCGTTTTCATCCATTCCAAAAACTCATCGTTGTTAACATCTTCGGTCCATGGTATCCTCAGCATCTTTCTTTAGAACCACATTTCGGTTACTTCATGTTTTCCTTTCATCTTTGATGAGATTTTCTAGCATTCCGTGCAATATTAAGGGACGATATCACATAATAATCCAGTACTCTCTTCTTTGTTGTTCTGGATTTGACGCAAGGCCTCAGATTGAGAAGTTTTGAGGAGCATAGAATCACCTCTTAATTGCTGTTGTTCCTACGTCCACCCTGACCCGGATTGGTAGCACCTGTTAGGATCCCAGCTATAAGCAAGTAGTTAATCCCCTAAACTGGGGTTAAAACACTATGAATGTGTAAAAAATATACTTTTATAGAAATATATACATAAAAATATACTTTTATAGAAAAATATGCATATTTATAGGAAAATTATTACTTTAACACATTTTCGAAAGAATAAAAAATTATTGTCATAATAAAATTTTGAAGATAAAAATAATTACCAGCAATACATTTGTGATTAAGAAACAAGAAGACATCTTCAGCTTTCAAAAATAATTAAAAAAATTAATCAAAATTTAACTAAATCAACATTATAAACGAACATTAAAAAATACCTTAAAATCCTCAAACCTTTATGGCATTAAATAGCACACAAAAGTTTATATATGTTTTTTTTATAAGCGTTTCACCCCGAGCAAGGCATGACACTGCCACTACTGCGCAGAGGGCTACATAGAGTGGAGAAACGATGATTAAATATAGGAAATGTCAGAGGGTGGGTGATAAGCGGGTAGGGATACCGAGAATGGTTAAATATAGGAAATGTCAGAGGGTGGGTGATAGGCGGGTAAGGATACCGAGAATGAGGGTTGGGTAGATGAGAGTGTTGTGAGAATAATTGGGAGTTAGTGTGATAGGAGGTGTCTATTGACCCTACATTTAAACACCTGGAGATTGTAACTGTCGGGAAAGCAGACTTGTGAAAGGAAGTGCCACAGGCGGGGAGCGCGAGAAAAAAAGCTGTTGGAGTAGAATTTATGGTTACATCTTATTTGTTTAACTGTAAAAGGGTGGGACCTAGTTGCTAATCTAGTATCTCGTGTAAATTCGTGCTTAGGCGGCACCAGTGATCTAAGCTCATCGGAGCAGAAGCCATGAAAGTACTTGTAGAAGAGGCAAAGGGAAGCCACATCATATACCATTAAACAAAACTCAAACCAAAAAAAGACAAAAAAAAAAAACTTTCTTCTTTGTTTACAATGAAATTTTCCTGTCTCTCTTTTGAATTTTCCTGTCTCTCTTTTGGCCATGTCAATTTTATTTCTTCAAAATACCAATAAATTACAGTTAAAGCGAAAGATTTCGTGACATGAGTTTTGAAATTCTGCAGAGATTGTTATTTGAAGACCACTACTTAATGAGAGTTCAACAGTGTTTATGAATTGACAAACTCAATTTTTGCTACTCTTTTGAATGCTTCTTTAGCCATGTCAATATCTTTTTGGTTTGCAGTGTCGCAGTTTCCGTCCTCTGTTAAGAAATCTTCCAGGTGTTTAAATTTCTGATAGTCAGTTAAGTGCTATACCGGGTACACGCTTTGGGCAATCATGTTTCGAAAAAGACATGGCTGACTGGACAGAAGATTATTCCGCAGTAGGTTGCCATTGCTTTCTCCGGTAGACTGGTTGACGACCAAGGCTATAGAACCCAATCTGTCCTTTTATTTAACCCATAACTAGAGGGAAGGGACGGATTGATACATTTCCCAAGAATATTTGCGCGTAAATGAATGCAAGTAATTCAACTGAAATTCGAACTCGGCTCCCCGACTTCTCATTCCGAACCGATATCCACTGCCCCACTACGCACATAACTGGTTGATTTCATTATCCTCGACTCGTAGTTATTATTTTGGGTTGCTCTTTTTACTGATGACTATGAATTCTCTTTTCTTGTAATTTGTGTTTAGTCCTTTCTTTTCACTTTCTTTAGATTCGGCGTTTGTTTAACTTTGTGGTCAAATTCAATTTTTTTTCTCTTTCATTTTAGAATTCAAATAGCTTTTAATAAATTCATTGATGCAGCAATTCATATTTATCTTTTTTTCTGAAACTATAACTCCGCAAACAAGTATGTGTCACTGAGATTTTCCACATTATCAAAGGAGATTTAAGAAAAAAGTCTTGTTTAATATCATATTGCTTTGTGGATGTATTTGCTAAATTATTTCATGTAAGAATTTATTCTTTTGGGAATGCAGTTCTTACGTCTTATATATATATATTAAATATATTATCTTTGTATAATGCTTATTGTCTATCCCAAGTTCATTTTTTCTATTTTGTCTTTGTTAAGAAATCTATTGGCAATATTGAAGTGTCTAGCTTGATTAATAGAATGTAAGCGTTTATTCTGGGTGTCAATAAATGTCACACTTCAATGGAAGAGAACACAATATCCGGTAATGACAATATTACTGTAAAGTTATTGATTGAAATATTTGCGATGTACTAATTGCTAAACCTCCCGGGTTGAGTATAGACATCATAAAAAGAAAATAAAATGTTTTTTTTTCCGAATTCTCAGGTCTACCTGGTGAATGCGTCGCAACAACAACAAAAAAAGTATTTCTATTGCCGATCAGTGTTTCACCGACGCTCGAAAAAAAAGCAAACGTTGACAAGGTAAGAAAAAAGATACACACACACACACACACACACACACACACACACACGCTCCGAATTGCAGGAAGTAATTTCCTCTAATAAAAAAAAATTAATACCATTTAGTAGACATGTAAACACTCCGACCAGCTCGATTTAATATGAAACAGCTGTTAGCAAACAAAACACTCATACTGATGCCACATAAACGGGCTACTGTAGACTTTTCTTATAGCCATTGCGTCATAGTTTATTAAATCCGGTAAATATCTATAGACATTTTACTGGGATATGAACATTGCCTAGAAAACCATACAACAGCCGTACATTAAACAAAACTCAAAGAGACTCAGCATATTACAGACTATCGATCTTGTGTAAAAGTTAGCTAAATTATGCAAAAGTATTTGGGCAGATCACATTTTAGAATTATTAAAACATAATTTGTGCGTTATGTTGCAGCGGATATCGACTCAGAACGAACAATTGAAGAGCCGAGTTCGAATTCCAGTTGAATTACTTACGCACAAATACCCTTGGGAAATGTAATAATCCGTCTCTTCCTTTTAGTTATGGGTTAAATAACAGTACAGTTTGGGTTCTATAGCTTTGGCTGGCAACCAGTCTACCGCAAAAAGTAATGGTAACTTACTGCGGGATAATCTTCTGCCCAGTCAGTAATGTTTTCTTTCGGGATATGATCGCCCAAGCGTGTATCACGTCTGGCACTTCATTGACTGACTAAAAATACAATTACTGGGCCACAAAACAGCCTCATGCCAAGAGAAAATCAAACCTAGAAAGAAGCATTGGACAGTGACGACTTATCCACAATTGTCTATGTCTATATGGAGCTTAAGACAGAGAGACATCGTCTACATGAATTATATTTTTTTAAAGCTTAATATAGTACCGTTCCTTACACCTACCAACTATATTTATGCAAGTTTTAGGATACTGACGTGTGTTCAGCTTAAATTTATGTAAAGCTTAAGACATTGACGTGTCTTCCGGTTCCGGCAATATTTATGCAAGACGTAAAACAGTAACGTATATCCACCTTCTGTCTATGTTTATATAAGTCTTAAGAAGGTGACGTGTCTTGCGCCTATCTCACTATTTATTTACAGCTTAAGACAGTGCCGTGATTCCGACTCTGTCTATAATCATAAAAGGCTTTAGGGAACGACGTGTCTCCCGCCTCCGTCCATATTTGTGTAGGGCTTAAGAGATTATGGTTTTTTCTGCCTCTATCTATCTATCTATCTATCTCTCTATCTATCTATCTATCTATCTAAAAGGCAATCTGTGAGTCTGTGTGTGATTGTTCCCTATGCACGCTTACATTTTTTAACTACGCTATTCAAACTTTCTAGGGACACATATCTACAGGGAAGCCAGGTCGACACATAATTTTCGAGTTTAAGTTCAACGATTTTCCCTTTCTCACTTTTTTGATCAATGAACACGATTGTTTACATTTGCTGCGTAAAACATCTAAGATCTCAGATGGTTGCTGAATTACGTCACAGAAATCAAATCACACGTGTCAAACGCGACTAAAATATCTTTTTATTAAAAAAAAAATGAGCCTTTATATCTAATTTTTATTCCGATGTTTTACGTCACAGAAATCAAATCACACGTGTCAAACACGATTTAAATATGTTTTATTTAAAAAAATAAGCCGTTATATTTAATTTTTATTCCGACGTTTTAAAAATTCATCTGTTCAACAAAAAAATGTAAATATTTTTCCCCGTAATTTTGAAATAAAAGAAATATTTAAAAAAAGATGGTTTTTCAAACAAAAAGGGAAATATGTAAAATAATAAGTGGCACCTCTCCTACTACTAAAATGTTCTGAGTTGCACGGGCATGGCCGGGCATGGCCGGGCTATGATGCTAGTATTTATATAATGCAGAAGATAGTATTTAAAGCAGAATGGACAAACGAAAAGTATTTTTTAGCAAGGATGAGGTGCTACTTATATATATATATTTTTTTTTTAATCGTATC